>RJWM01016482.1:0-45386 GCA_004363535.1 Dasyprocta punctata
GATGTCTAGTTGCTTCTGGACCATTTGATGAAAGGACTTTTCTTCTGTTGAATTGCATTTGGACCTTTGTGAAAAACTTAGGCATAGTTGCGTGGGTTTCTTTCTGAGTTGTCTATTGGTCTCTTACACTGATTTGTGTCAAGCATTACCTTTTGATGATTAAAATTACACACAATAGCCTTGTGCAGCACTATTGTTCTAACAGAAGAGTGAACCTTATTCAGAAATGTTGTTCCTTGGACTAAAGAAACTAAGCAATGTTCAATTTAGCTGTCACTAAGCAGGTTTTTTGTTAATATTTGTGATTTTAGGACCTGCAGTGGTAACTATGATGCTTTTCATTGTTTAGTCTTGTTCATTATTTTCTGATTAATAACACTGGCATTTTGCCTTGACGATTCTCCATAGGTAGATCTTGTAGATAAGAGCTTTCACATTAAAGTGTACATATTCTCTTATCTATTTTGATAGCAACTTTATTGAGAGATAAATCATGTATCATATCAGTAATTCACCCAATTGAAATCTGTAATTCAGTATAGTCTTGGAGTTGTGCAAACATCACTGTAATCCATTATATTATCATTTTTAAAAAATTATTTTATTTTATTTTAAAAATAGTAAAATCCAACAAAACAAAACAGAACAAAGCCAATCAAAACAATACAGCAAAATTGGTACAGAACTTCAAAGCAGGATAGTAGGAAAACAGCAATAGCTACCATAGGTTATCTTGTTATCTTCACAATAGTTGTCCATTCTATCAGGTATAGCAAAATCAAGCCAAAAACAAAACAAAATTAAACCAATCGAAACAGAATATTGAATAAAGCAAAAACAATTAATCAGAACAAAGCAAAACAGTGAGAACAATATTGGACTTCAAAGACAGGATAGAAAGAAATCCCCTCTATTTGCTATATTCCATACTGTCATCCTCCCAAGAGAGGCTCAGACTGCCGGCCCCAGGCCTCAAAAGTCAACCAAATAACACAAGCGTTTAGTTGCTTTATGTACTTTAGTTGCTGTCAACTCAGCCTGTCTTCTGAACCAGCCAGTTGCTTATGGGGTGGGGTTGGGTGGGGAACAGTATGTGATTCTCAGCCCGTTCATGGGAGGCGCTATCTGACTTTTCCCTCCCTGGAACCCGTGCAGCTTGCATAGCTTGCCAGAAAGTCCAGCTAATTGATTTCTTCGTGGCTTCTCCCAGTCCCAGCATAGCCAACCTACTTAATTTAATTTAATTAATTTATTTTTTTGGTCCTTTTGAGACAGGGTCTCACTATACAGTTCAGGCCGGCCTTGGGCTCACTTTGTAGCCCAGGATGGTCTTGAACTCACAATGGTCCTCATGCCTCAGCCTTCTGAGTGCTTGGATTACAGGCATGTGCCACAATGCCCAGTTTAAAAATTTTATTTTAAAGAGAAAAAAATTTCAAAACATGATTAATTAGGGAGTAACAATAGTATATACATTGTGTATTGTTATCTTCAAGTCAGTTACTCTGAGTACAAGACATCTGCATTTAATCATCTGAACAATACTAACACAAAACTTTCTCCTCAATGAGTTCAGAAATACCAGTGTATAACTATCTTAACTATCTTTTTTTTTTTTTTTTTTTGGCCCCAGGGGTCGATTCACAACCTCGCGCCTGCCAGACAGGTGCTTAAGCCACTGAGCCAAACTCCCAGCCCTAGTTTTTTTTTTTTTTTTTTTTTTTGCGGCACCGGGGATTGAACTCACAGCCTTGCGCCTGCCAGGGCAGGCGCTTAAGCCACTGAGCCAAACTCCCGGCCCTGGTTTTTTTGAGGCAGGGTCGCACTATGTAGCTCAGGTCAGCCTTGCGCCGCGTTGTAGCCAGCCCTAGTTTTTGAGACAGAGTTGCACTATGTAGTTCAGGCCAGCATTGTGCTCCTGTTGTAGCCCAAGCCAGCCTCGAACTCACAACACTCCACCTACCTCAGCCTCCCGAGTGCTGGGATTAAAGGCATGCACCACCACGCCTGGCTTACCTTAACTGTCTTTTATATATATAATTTCCTTCAGATTCTCACACTAGTGAGACAACACAATGTTTACACATGCGTGTCTGATTTTTTTTTTTTATTTAAGAGAAAATAGATACAGAAGAGAGAAACAAAAATCAAAAAAGACAGACAAACAACAACAACAGATCTGATACAATAACATTGTAGGTTTACACATTGAAGTGGTTGAAGTTGGACAGTAGTTACAATATTGCATTTCGTTACCTTCATAGGGGTTGGTCATATTGACAGATATAAACATGTAAGATTTATCAATTCAGGTATATTAACTTTTCTTTTTCAATAGTTATTGTATTTAGCAATACGGTTTTTTTAAACTGTCTTATTTATGCATATTTATAAATTTATGTCTTTTTTCTTTTCTCTTCCTTCCTTCCTTTCCCCTTAGAATACCTCTTGTTATCATTAAAATAATCACCCATAACATCAGGTCTAATATGATCAAGCGAAATAATTCAGAGTGAAATCAATAAAGCATATAAGAATGGTCATACATAAGAGAAACAAAAAGTAAAGAGATCAGCAAACAACAACATATCTGATACTGTAAAGTTATTGGTTGGAATTTTACAGTGGTTGCAACATTGTATATTGTTACACTTAAGGGGGCTGTTCAGATTGATAGGTAAAGACATGTAGGATTGATCTGGTCTTATGGATATCAACTGTTCTCTCTCACCAGTTAATGCATTTAGTAGTATAGACTTTTAAACTATCTTATGAATACCCTTGTATAAAACTATGTCTTTTTTTTTTCATACCTTCCTTCCTCGGTTTCCCTGTTATTGTCTTCAAACTAAATGCCCTTACCAATTGGCCATATATAGTCGAACGAAATAGTACTGAATAAAACCAATAACAAATAAGATAATGGAGGCAATACATAGTAATGCAACATTGATTTCTATAATGCCTCATGTTAGCTTCAAGGCAGTTGCCTATATCATATGTTGTAACACAATCATACTAAGATAGGTTAAAATCCCTCAGAACAGAGCAGTGAAAGTAATACCTGGTTTTGAAGCAAGGTGATCATGTATCACTGAAGGCTACCCTTATAAATTTTGTTATCTTTACAATAGCTGTCTTTGTTATCATTTATGATGAAGATAGGCTGGTTGAGGTAGAATAGTGTTAAACTAAACAGCTTATTGAAAACAATACTGGACTTAAATCCCGTTAATGGATTAATCATTTGTCTGCCCTGCTCGGTGGTATCTCTCTGTCACTTTTTCTGGAGCAGTGGACTTCTTTATCTCTCTCTAGAATGTCCTTCAGTATTCTCTGTAGGGTTGGCTCCGTTGTCATAAATTCCTTTAGTTGTTCTTTGTCATGGAAGTATCTTGTTTCTCCATTGATTTTAAAAGATAATTTTGCAGGGTACATTAATCTGGGTTGGAAGTTATTTTCCTTCAGGGCTGGAAATATTTCACTCCAAGCTCTTCTTGACCTGATGATTTGTGTTGAGAAGTCTGTCGTGATTCTGATGGGCCTTCCTTTGTAGGTAATCTGTCTTTTTTCTCTAATAGCTTTTAATATTATGTTTTTGTGTTGAATTTCTGAAATCTTGATTATTATATGTCTGGGTGTAGGCCTGTTTTGGTCCAGTTTAGCTGGAGTTCTATATGCTTCAGTTATCTGAAAGTCTCTTCCTGTTCCCATGCTTGGAAAGTTTTCTGAAATTATTTCTGTAAATAGTCTTTTAATTTGATTTGTATTGACCCCTGCTTTTTCACTCACACCTTTGATTCCTAAGTTATGTTTCCTTGGGTTGTCTTGCAGCTGTTGCACTGCCACTTCCAGATTTCTGAGAAAGTCCCTTCTTTCTCTCTCCCAAGTTTTCCATTCTTTCTTCCAGATATGAAAGTCTATCTTTATTCTCCTTCAGGTGGTTCTGCCAACTTTTACTGGAGTCTTTGATATCCTGGTAGTCTCTCTGAATCTGATTAATGCGTTCTAAGTCTTTATTTGTTTCATTCTCAATTTCCTTTGATTTTCCATCCTCCGCCTTTCCTGCTATGTTTCCTTTAGAGGCGCTTAGTGATTCCGCTATTACGTATTTCATCTCAATTCTCAGTTGGGCTAACAGTGCCGCTTTAATTTCTTTCATAGCTTCATGGAGTTGTCTCCCCACTTCAGTAGTCATCTCCTCTGAGAGTTTAATTTTTGGACTCCCAACCATTTCAGCGTTAGCGTCCCCAGAATTGGTTCTGCTAGTATCAGAGTCCGGAGAGTGCCCTCTACCTTTCCGTCTTGGCATTTTCCTGGGCTTTGCTGAGAGCCCATGTTGGCCCACTGTGTGTTTCCCTAGCCTGTGTCGGCTCCGCGGATATCTGCTGCAGTGCGTGATGATAGGGCGCTTCCTGGGAACCTGTACCAGGCGGTCCGCCAAACTTCCCCTATCACCCCCAGGGCACCCGTGCAGATTCCGCCACGACCTTCCAGGAACCGTGCCCTATTAGGTGCAGTTCCAGTCTCAAGATGGATGCCTGTCCCTCGCTCTCCCTCGGGGGTGGGGGGCTGGGGGCCGCGGGATTCACTCACTTGCCTGCCTGTGGCCACCTCGCTCCACAGTCGACCGCCGCTTCCGCTGTCCCACCACACCATAGCAATTCCACCGCGTATCGCCAGTACCCCAATCGTACCTTTTCAGTTCGGGTCGCAGCGCTAATTAGATTCGGCTCTGGTTAGAGGTGCTGCTGGTCTCCGCCTTTGTTTCATTTTTTTACTCTTTCCGTGGACTGACGTTCTCGTTTTAGATTCTTCTTGGGTCCAGAGGACCCATCTCCCTCTTTTTTTCTTCTCTCTGTTATTATATTAGTTTTGTATTCCAGCATTTGGATGGTATATTCAGGGAGCCTCCCTGTCATGGTGTTATCTGGGTGGCCATCTTGGAGGAAGTTTTTTTCACGTGTCTGATTTATTTCACTAATGAGTATAGTCTTAAATTGCATCCATTTACCTATAAAAGTCTCCAGTTTATCTTTCTTAATGGCCCAGTAGTACTCCATTGTATAAAAATACCGTATCTTTTTTATCTATTCCTCAGTCAATGGGCATTTAGGTTGTTTCCAAGATTTAGCTATTATAAATTGTGGGTGCACATATATTGCTGTGGTATGATGTTTTTTAATTCTTTTAGAAAGATACCAGAAGGGAAATAGCTGGGTTGAATGGGACCTCCAATCCTAGTTGTTTGAGGAATCTCTACAGTGATTTCCACAGTGGTTGCATCAGTCTACACTCCCACCAACAGTGGAGAAGAGTTCCTTTTTCCACACAGCCCCTCCAGCATTTGTTATTGGCTGATTTGTTGATACTAGCCATTCTTTCCAGAGTGAGGTGGAATCTCAGTGTTTTCATTTGCATCTCTTGAATGACCAATGATGTTGAACATTTTTCATATATTTATTTGCTGCTTGTATTTCTTCATCTGAGAAGTGTGTATTCATCTCAGATATCCATTTTTGGATTGGGTCTTTAAATCTGGGAGGACTGACTTTGAGTTCTTTGTATGTTCTTGATAGTAATCCTATATCTGAGGAACAGCTGGCAAATATTTTCTTCCATATTGTGGGTTGTCTCTTCACTCTGCTAGTTTCTCATGCTGTGCAAAAGCTTTTCAGTAGGATGAGATTCCAATCGTTGATTCAGTAGGGGTTTTGTTCATAAAATCTTTGCCTGCACTAATGTCTTCAAGAGTTTTACCTACTCTATCTTCCAGCAGATTTAATGTTTCTGTTTTATTATTTAGATCTGCATCTATTGAGATGATCATATGATTTTTGCCCTTGGCTCTGTTACTATGGTGTATCACATTTATTGAATTACATATGTTGAAACAATCCCTGCATCCTTGAGATGAGTCTCACTTGGTCATGGTGTAAAATCTTCTTGATTACACATTCTGCATTCTGTTTGCCAGGATCTTATTGAGGAGTTTTGCATTTATGTTCATTAGGGAGATTGGCCTGTAATTCTCTTTCTTAGTTGGGTCTTTCTCTGGTTTTGGTATCAGGGTAATGCTTGCTTCCAGGAATGAATTTGGGAATATTGATTCCTTTTCAATTTCATTAAAGAGTTTGAGAAGTAGTGGTGTTAGGTCTTCTCTAAATTTCTTGTAGAATTCAGCAGTGAATCCATCAGGGCCTGGGCTTTTCTTTGTTAATAATTTTTCAATTACATCTTTGATTTTATTGATTGATACCAGTTTACTTAGGATATTTATATCTTCTTGATACAGATTTGGTAATTGTTATGTATCTAGGAATCTGTCCACATCATCTGTATTTTCTATCTTTTAGAATACAAATTTTCAAAGTAGGTGCTACGGTTTATACATTGTGTCAACTTGAGAAGTCTAGAAGCTTAATTAAGTAACTCAGTAGCTCTACATCCTGGGGTGTAGAGCACAAGCAGTTACCTGTTCATTGTGTCAATTCGAGAAGGTCAGAAGTTTGCCTGAGAGACTTAGCAGGGAGCCAGGGGTCTTACTTTGTAAACATCCTCATCCTGTGCAAAGGAAGGCAAGATTTGTGGATGCTACACCCACCCTGGGGGGGGGGGCAGGCGGTGTCCTGTGTACTATATAAGGGAGGAGAAGATGTTTGTTCTTGCTCCCCCCCTTTTACTCTGGCTGCTTTTGCTCAGCTGCTGCCTTGAAGTGTTGTTTCTGTGCCATGCCACCCTGCCTTGGAGCCAGCTAATTGTGGACTCAAACCTCCAAAAACTGTAAGCTAAATAAACCTTTCCTTCACTAGTTTGAGTGGCAGGTGTTTTGTCTCAGCAATGAGGGACAAGTAACCAAGACACTAGGTATAGATGATCTTCTGAATTTCTACAGGCTCTGTTTTGATTTCACACTTTCCATTCCTAATTGTGTGAATTTGAGTCTTTTCTTTCCTTTTTTTTTGATAAGGTTGGCTAAGGGTTTCTTGATTTTATCTAATCTTTCAAAGAACCAACTCTTTGATTCATTGATTCTTTGCATTTCTTTTTTAGTCTGCAGTGCATTAATTTCTGCTGTGATCTTTATAATTTCCTCCCTCATATGAGCTTTTGGCTTAGCCTGCTCTTCTCTTTTCAAAAGTTTGAGGTTCACCATTAGGTTGTTTATATGCGCTTGCTCTGTTTTCCTGATATGGGTATTAACTGCTATAAATTTCCCTCTTAGGACTGCATTCATTGCATCCCATGAGTTATGGTATGTTGTATTGTCGTTATCATTCAAATGTAAAAACTGTCTAATTTCTTCTTTAATTTTATCTGTGACCCACTGGTTATTTAGGATGTTGCTATTTTATTTTTAGTGTTTATGAAGTTCTCGTGGTTTTTTTTTTTTTTTGCCATGGATTTCCAATTTCAGTGCATTGTGGTCTGATAGTATGCATGGGGTAATTTCAGCTCCTTTGCATTTACTTAAGCATGTTCTATGAGTCAGTATGTGGTCTAATTTAGAGGATGTCCTGTGTGCAGTTGAGAAGAATGTGTATTCTGATGTCATGGGGTGGAATACTCTGTAGACATCTACTATATCCATTTGTTGAAAACTTCATTTGAATTCTAATATTTCATTACTGATGTTTTATCTAGTTTATCTGTCTTTTTGTGACAGTTGGGTATTGAGATCTCCCAATACAATTGTGTTAGGGCTTATTTGATTTTTCATGTCCATTAGTCTTTGTGTTACATAGTTGGGTGCTCTGGTATTTGTGGCATATATATTTATGATTGTTATCTCTTCCTCTTGCATTGTTCCCTTTATAAGGGTGTAGTGACCTTCTTTATCTCTCTTAATCAGTCTTGGCTTGAAATTCACTTTGTCTGCAAACAGAATACCTACCCCTCCTTTTTTATGAGTTTATGTCATTTGGAGTGTTGTTTTCCATCCTTTGACTTTCAGTTTATGAATTTCTTTTTGAAATATGTGTGTTTTTGTATGCAGTATATTTTTGGATCTCGCTTCTTGATTCATTCTGCCAGTCTCTGTCTTTTGGTTGGTGAATTGAGACCATTACAATTGATCGTCACAATTGATACATATTGACTTATCCTTGTCATGTTATTTTCCTGATGTGGATTCCCTTCCCTCTGCTTAATTGCCTTGCCTTGTAGATTCCTTCTGTTGGGGTTCATGGCATTGAAGTCCTTCTTATCTCTTTCTGTAATGTCTTTCAAAATATTTTGGATTGCTGGTTTTGTGGTCATGAATTTCTTCTGATGTTCTTTGTCATGGAAGTATCATTTCTCCATTGGTTTTGAAAGATAGTTTTGTGGGATACATCAGTCTGTGTTGAAGGTTGTTTTCCTTTAGAACTTGAATTACTTTACTCCAAGCTCTCTTTGACTTGAGGGCTTGTGCTAAGAAGTCAGTTGTGATTCTGATGGGTTTTCCTTTGATTTGTTTCTTTTCATAGCAGCTTTTACAATTCTGTTCTTGTGTTGAATTTCTGGAATCTTGATTATGAAATGCCTGGCTGTAGATTTTTCTTTTGATCATGGCTAATTGGAATTCTACATGCCTCACTTATCTGTATGTCAAATTCTTTTTCTCTACCAGACAAGTTTTCTGCCATGATGTTTGTGAATGTTTTCTTGATATCATGTGTGATATCTCCTGCTTTTTCATTGACTCTGATCAATCTTAAGTTATTCTTCTTTGTCTCACCTAGCAACTACTGGATTGATTTCTAATGGTCCCTTGCTTTTTTTGAGAAATTTTTGTTTTCCTGGTCACTAACTGCAAGCCTGTCTTCAATATATGAGATCCTGTCCTCACATTGGCCTAATCTGCTTTGAATACTTTCAGTGTAATTTTTATTCTCCTAGATATTGACTTGAATCTGCTTTATAGATTCCGTTTGTTTCCTATACTGAGTTTCCATAATTTTCTTAAGCTCATCTATTTTGTTTTGTCTGTATCTGCTCTAGTGTCACTAAGCATGGTCCTTATTTCGGACACCATCTCTGTAGTTATGTGAGAGATTATTTCTGATTTGATTTTTTCCAGAGCCTCATTCAATTGCTTTGTTGTTACCACTTCAGACACGCCTGGTGGGAGGCTTTTGGATTGTCTCACCTCATTGCCCCCTGGGTTTGCCTTTGGTGAACTTGATTTCTGGGGTTGCATTTTGTTTGTCTTCCCATTTTCTTTTCTTTTCTTGCTTTCTTTTTTAAAGTTTAATTCCTGGTATAATGCTTGTAAATTGCCTAAGGTGAATTGCTTTATTCCTAGTATTTAGGACCTTAGGTGATGACTACTTCTCTGCGGTATCTTCCAGGTATAGCTGGTTTTGGGGTTGTGAGTCTGTTGGAAGATCTTACCTCTTCAGTTTGTTGGACATGAGAAGTTGTTTATTTGGTCCAGTCCCTGGTTCTTTGACACTATGCCACAGTATTTTCTGTGACCTTTAGTCAGTCTCAGTCATGGAATAGCAGGATCAACAGCTATTAGAACAATTATGTCAATTTTGGCTATAGCGGTACCAATAGCATCAAATGCAGCCCAGAAAATGACAAGCTGAGCTAACCCTTAATTTGCCACTTTTAACTGTCTAAACCAGATTTGTGGTTATATAAAAAAATCTAATGCAAGCCAGAAAATTATATGTAATATACAATGATATATCAGTTGATATGTCAATTTTGCCTTCAGGGGTTAAAATTTAATATAGTTTAAGGAGAAAATAGAGAATTGGAAGAAGAGGAAGAGATTAGAAGTAAGGTTGGTGGACCAAGGAGGAATCATGCCAACTTTGGGTAACTGGTGTAGAAGACTGGAGGGAAAGAACAAAGAAAGAGATGAAAAGAACAAAACAGAGCCACAGAGAGGCTAGAAACCACATTAACACTTATATAAAAATAAGATCAAACAATGAATGAGAAAGAAAGAAAAGAAAAAAGAGAAAGAAAGAAAACAAAAACTAACAATAAAAAACAAACGTGAGAGACAGGAGAGAGAAGGCAGAAAAAAAGTTCACTTCCAGGTTTGTCCAGGTTTGTTTCTGCTTCCACTGGCAGACAGCCTGCAGAGACAGAGTCCCGATCTGTGTTAATCTAACCCAGTAAGCCAGCAGTATCTTTTTGGCAGAGTAGTGTGTAATCGCAGTATATCTGCACTTTCTGGTGGAGACTAATCAGGTGCATTTGGCTTACCATCTTCTGAGCACCTTCCACAGGTCTGAGCCCTGCTGGTAGCCACTAGAGGGAGCCAGCTGCAATTCTGAGTTCTGATCTCAGGCTACCCATTTCCAAAATGGCTACTCCGGCTACAAGAGTGGGACCCTTGAACTCACCACCAGTCAGTGTAGTCCTTCACGTCTGCTGCTCCCCTCCACATCCACTGCTCCCCTCCACTGCCACATCTCTCTGCAGAGGCTTCTGGGGCTGCCAGCCATGGCCATAACTGTGACCATGAGTCTGCAGGTTCGAACTGCTCCTCTCGTGTAGTGAGTCTCATCTCAGGGAGAAGGCGCCGCTGGCTGCCTCCTTCATTGAAGTTTCTCTCTTCACTCTCTCTGGGGGTTTCAGTGTGCTTCAGATTCTTCCTGGCTCCAGGGTACCCACTTTCCTCCTTCTTGTCTTCCTCACGTGGCTATATTCCAGTGTCTGAATGGTGACTCTCCGAGAAGCACTTTCTTTGCTGCTTAGCGCTCTGTCATCTTCCCAGACTCCTCGTTTTATTATCATTTTAAGAGGAGATTTTATTACTGTGTAGTTTTTAGGAACCTACAGTAGATTTTATATCCTTGTGTATTACACTGGCTAGCTTTACTACAACAAAGTACTTGTGAGCTATTGTATAAAGGAGACTGGTTGATTTCTACTCATGGTTCTGGAGGTACAAGGTCCAAAAAGCATTATTTAGGGTTCTCTGGGCTATATCACATCATGGTGTGAGGGGATGTGTATTTTCTGATCTTTCTCCAATTTAATTAATTAATTTATTTTTATTTTATAACAAAAAAGAATATATAGGACATTAGAGAAACATCAGCAAGAAACACAAATGTTATGAATGCTATATTATTTTCAAAAGAACAACTCACAGTAAAAATGAAACCTAAAAATGACCCTGTGAAAACTACTTTTCAGTCAAAATTCTTTTTTTAAACTATCTTAAGTAATTTTTTATATACATACATAAACATAGTTAGATTTTCTTTCAGTTTGTCACACAAGTGCAACAATATGATGGTTACATATGTGTGACTTATTTACTTAACTAATAAGTATACTTTCAAGGGGCATCCATTTAAGAATGAAAATGTCTAGTTTATCATTCTTTATAGCTGAGTAGTATTCCATCATATAAAAATACCACATCTTTTTTGTCCATTCCTCAGTCGAGGGGCATTTATGTTGTTTCCAAGATCTGACTATTATGAACTATGCAGCTATAAACATAGGTGCACATATATTGCTGTGGTGTGATGTTTTTAGTTCTTTTGGGAAGATACGCAGAAGGGGAATAGCTGGGTCAAATGGGACCTCCAATCTTAGCTTTTTGAGGAATCTCCACACTCACTTCCACAGTGGTTGCACCAGCCTGCATTCCCACCAACAGTGGAGAAGGATTCCTTTTTCTCCACAACCCTTCCAGCATTTGTTATTGGTTGACTTGTTAACACTAGCCATTCTTTCTGTGGTGAGGTGGAATCTCAGTGTTGTTTTCATTTGCATCTCTCGAATGACCAGTGATGTTGAACATTTTTTCATGTATTTATTTGCTATTTGTACTTTTTCATCTGAGAAGTATGTGTTCATCTCAGATGCCTATTTTTGGATTGGGTCTTTAAGTCTTGAAGGACTGATTTTTTAAAGTTCCTTATATGTTCTCAATAGTAATCCTATATCTGAGGGACAGCTGGCAAACATTTTCTCCTACGTTGTGGGTTGTCTATTCACTCTGTTGGTGGTTTCTCTTTTTTTTTTTTTTTGGTTGTCAGATCACCTTTTTATTGAAATACTTTATTATGCTTCTTAGCTAGCTGGGCACTCCACAACGCCATTGTTGATGTCATCTATGATGTCATGAGGGTGCCGGTTGTCCACATTGCGGCCCACAGACTGGGCAGTCCCCAGGATTTCTTTAATGGTTCCAGAGAGTTCTCTGGCTAGAGATCGGTGTCTCATCTGTCAGGCAATGTTGACAATCTCATCAAAAGTGATATTTCCACTGTGTTTAATGTTTTTCTGCTTTTTTCTGTCTCTTGGAGGCTCCTTGAGGGCTTTGATGATCAAGGCAGAGGCAGATGGCACCACCTCAATCTGAGCCTGTCTGTTCTGAATGGTCAGCTTCACGGTGATCCTCAGACCCTTCCAGTCACCAGTTGCCTTGGCGATGTCATCACCCACTTTTTTAGGAGACAGATCCAAGGGGCCGATCTTGGGGGCCAGGGCAGACGTGGCACCGACTTCACCACCGGTGCACCTCAGGTACACAACTTTGATCTCGTTGGGGTCGAACTTGGGTGGCATGGGGAGGTGGTTGGTGTCGGATGAACCCAGATTCAGGACGAAGAAAGTTGCACCTTAGCCTCCTCCTAGCCGAAGGCCAAAAGCTGTTGGTGGTTTCTCTTGCTGTGCCAAAGCTTTTCACTAGGATGAGATCCCAGTTGTTGATTCTTTGTGTTAGTTCCTATGCAATCGGGGTTTTGTTTGTAAAATCTTTGCCTACACCAATATCTTCAAGAGTTTTACTTACTCTATCTTCCAGCAGATTTAATGTTTGTGTTTTAATGTTGAGATCTTTAATCTATTCAGATTTTAACTTAGTACATGGTGAAAGCTATGGGTCCAGTTTTAATCTTCAGCATGTGAAAAGCCAGTTTTTCCAACACCATTTATTAAAAGCACTATCTTTCTTGCAATGAATGTATTTAGCATGTTTGTCAAAGATAAGGTAGCTTAGTGTGTCTGCAGTTGTTTCTGTGTCTTCTAACCTATTCCATAGATCTTCAGATCTGTTTTTCTGCCAGTACGACACTGTTTTTATCACACTAGCTTTATAGTATAATTTCAAGTCAGGAATTGTGATGCCCCCTGCCTTGTCTTTGTTGCCCAGGATTGCCTTTGCTATTCTAGGTCTCTTCTGGTTCCAGATGAATTTTAGGATTATTTTCTCTAATTCTGTGAGGTATGCTATTGGAATTTTGATTGGGATTGCATTGAATCTGTATAACAGTTTTGGAAGTGTGGCCATTTTCACTATATTGATTCTTCCTAAGAAGTCTCCCAAGAGCATGGGATGTCTCTCCATTTTCTAGTATCATCTTCAATCTCCTTTTTCAGAGTACTATGGTTTTCAGTATAGAGGTCTTTTACATCTTTCATTAGATTGATTCCTAAGTATTTCATTTTTTTGGATGCTATTATAAAAGGTATTGTTTCCCTGATTTCTCTCTCAGTGAGATTGTTATTCGTGTACAAGAAGGCTATTGATTTTTGAGTATTGAATTTGTAACCAGCTACATTACTAAATCTACTTATTAAACCTAGAAGTCTCTTGGTGGAATCTTTGGGATCTTCTAGGTAGAGTATCATGTCATCTGCAAATAATGCTAGTTTAACTTCTTCCTTTCCTATCTTTATTCCTTTTATTTCTTTCTCTTGTCTAATTGCTCTGACTAAAGTTTCCAGGACTGTGTTAAATAAGAGTGGATTGGTATTAAAAATTTCAATCAGAAGTTTCTAAATAATGGAAATGTCACATGGATAATTTAAAATTCTGCTTTTTGTTATTTATTCACTTGATTTAAAAATATGAGATGTGGGGCTGGGGGTTTGGCTCAGCAGCTTAAGCGCCTGCCTGGTAGGCATGAGGTTGTGAGTTCGATCCCTGGTGCCACAAAAAAATAAAATAAAATAAATAAATAAATAAATAAAAATATGAGATGTAAGAGTGAAATATATCAGCATTCATGTAAAAATGCAGTTCTTTTATTAAACTAATTAAGAATACTGAGGTTTTATTAAAAAAAAAAGAATGGAGACAGTGGACATCCTTGTCTTATTCCTGATTTTAGAATGAAAGCTTTCAGTTTTTGTCCACTTACTATGATGCTGGCTGTTGGTTTGTCATAGATGGCTTTTATCAGATTGAGACAGAGACCATCTATTCCAATTTTCTGTAGAGTTTTTATCATGAATAGGTTCTGAACTTTGTCAAAAGCTCTTTCTGCAACTATTGAGATAATCATATGATTTTTATCCTTGGCTCTGTTAGTATGATGTATAGCATTTATGAATTTATGTATGTTGAACCATCCCTGCATCCCTGGGATGAATCCCACTTGATTATGGTGTACAATCTTTTTGATGATTTGCTGTAGTCTATTTGCCAGTATCTTATTGAGGATTTTTACCTCAATGTTCATTTGGGAGATTGGCCTGTAATTCTCTTTCTTAGTTTCTAATTTAATTGAATTGAATTGAATTTTTTTTTTTTTGGTACTGGGGATTGAACTCTCAACCTCGTTCCTGCCAGGCAGGCACTTAGGCCACTGAGCTAAATCCCCGGCCCTATATTTTGAGGCAGGGTCTCATTATGCAGTTCAGGCTGGCCTTGAATTCACTTTGTAGCCCAGGCTGGTCTTGAACTCACAGTGATTCTCCTGCCTCAGCCTCCTGAGTGCTGGGATTAAAGGCATGTGTCACCACCCCGGCTTAATTTAGTTTAATTTAGTCTAATTTTGATACAGAGTCTCACTATGCAGTCCAGGCTGGTTTTGAACTCACTGTTTAGCCCAGGTTGTCCTCCTGCCTTGTCTCCCTTTTCTTGTAAAGCCACTGAGATTCAATCCTGAGGGCCCCACACTAGTCTAAACCAATCTAACCACTTTCCAAATGAGAATCTACACACCATGGTCAGGTTAAATTTGCCCCAGTCATCTCCTCACAAGTTTGGAGGGACACCATATTCAAACCATAGCATATGTGACAGAAGAACTCTTCTGTTCTGTGGTGAAGGCATTTTGTGAGGTTAGTGTAATAATTTCAACTATGAATTGAAACTGAGAGGAGATAGTGTTGAAAGTGATGGCTTACCGACATCTTTGAAGAACAGTTTTACCTGTATAATAAATTACTTATTTTGTGATATTTTATTTTTAAAATTTAGCCAAATATATTAGTACTTTAAATTCTCTTAACAGTTTTCTTTTAACAAAACTGAAGCAGGAGTAAAAGTTTGTGTAAAATCTTATGATCCAGAAAATAAAGCCTCAGAACTCAGGTTGGCTTTTTTTGTTGGTTGTTTTTTGAGACAGAGTCTTGCTGTGTAGTTCAGGCTGGTCTTGAACTCACTATGTACCCTAGGCTGGCTTTGAACTCATGGTGATCCTTGTGCCTCAGCCTCCCAGTGCTGAGACTACAGATGTGTGCCACCATGTCTGGATTGAATTGGCTTTTCTGAAGAGAGGAATAAAAACTAAATTACCAATATCACTGGTAGGTTTGGTATTTGACTTCCTTTCAAAAGTATTTTTAATAGATATGTAGAATTATATACTTTTTTACTTTTTATTTTTTGGGGATAGGATCTTGTTATGTAGTTTGCCTGAACTCATTATGCAACTCAGGCTGGCCTCAAATTCATGGCAATCCTCCTGCCTCAGTCTCCTGAGTGCTGGGATTACAGGTATGTGCCACCAGACCCGGGTATTTTTTTGGTGTTTTGAGACGGGGTCTCACTTTGCAGTGTGAGCTGGCCTTGAGCTCATCATGTAGGCCAGGTTGGCCTCAAACTTGAGGAAATCTTCCTGCCTCAGCCTGCTGAGTGGTGGGATAACAGGCATGCACCACCACAGCTGGCAGTATAGTATTTTTGTGACTTGAATTTGATTAGAAATTTAAATGTAAATATATATATATATAATTATGTTTGTACTGCTTGATATGAGATGCTTGTTAAATCTTATTTTAATTATTCACACCTAGAATTATTTCTAATATGCTTCTAATATGGTGTCTTCGACAGAAAAGATGGAAAAAGCACTGCACAACAGGATTTCCAGTTGATTTCTGAATTATCCAACGGTGACATTGAAAGATGCCTGTGTTATTAGTGTGTTACGAACTTGCTAAAGAAGTACAAGAATGTTGCTGCACGTACAATTCACTTTTATTATAATCATTTAGCAAACATTAATAGGACACTTATCTTCTAGGTTTGTGCTAGGTGTTGGGGATAAAAATTATACATTGTCTTTGTTCTCTCCAAGTTCACAGCCCTGAATGATATATAGTAAGACACTAAAGGGCCAGAGGGATGCAGTGCAGGGAGTGAAAACCTTTGTCAGGCACATGGGCATGCAGGATTTTCTAATGGAGAAATCAGTCCGCTCAAGCAGTGGAAGATGTGGAATAGCATCCTGTGATTGGGGGGCATCTGCAGTGTCAGGTGTGCAGTTGTGGGGTACAGCTAGCGAGGAAGCAGGAAAGCAGGTAGGTGGGAGCCAGGTGTCAAAGGAAATGGCACTGAAGCCTTATTAGGTGCCTGCTGCATAGCCACTGTGCTGCTAGAACCTTACAATTGAAGAAGCTGAATCTCAGAGAGGGTGAGACAGCCGGCAAGTGGCAGAGGTCAAACTTGAACTTGTCTTTTTAGCTTGGAAATGCCGATCACAGTAAAGTGGGAAATCCACCTCGTGGTTCTCCGCCTGTCCTCTGCTGGGCTGTAGACGAATAGAGACACGCTTACCATGATGGCTGAGTGGGTGTGGAAGACGCTGCCCCAGGCAGCTCTGCTTTTATTCTGTTTTGTACTTGGGGAGTTGGGATCAGTGATTGGGGGGGGGGCGAAGGACAAGGGAAAGCATAGGTTGACTCTCGAGTTTTGGACTTCACAGTCTAGCAGGTGGTACTTTCCCTGCTTTCCAGAAAAATGGGAGGTGCAGTATTTCCCTTTCTTTTCCATCCTCTCCCTCCCCACCCTCGCTCCCTCTTTTCTTTCCTCCCTCTTTTTTCCTTTCTGCATTTTTTGGGATTGAAGCAAGAACCTTGTGTATGCTAGGCATGCATAAACACACTACCGCGAGCTACACCCTCAATCCCACCCTGCTGGGTGACTTCTGCTATATCTGAGGCATTGATGTATTGCTGATTTTTAAAACATTCATTATTCAATTTAGATTTATTTGGAAGGGGAACCAAGGTATCTCAGAGCCACAGGTTTAATATGCTGCTTATTTTTTATCTATCTAATTTCAAATAAATGTATAAAAGTGAAGTGCAAATTGTTTCTTCATCTACTACCTAGAAATCTTATTTGTATCTCCAGTGTGTACCTGCTTTGCACTGGGAAGCAGTGAGATAGGAACCATGGGAGAGCAAGCAATACACAACAATGTAATTGGTAGTTCTTTTAAAGGAGTTACAGCCGGGCGGGTGTGGTGGCGCATGCCTCTCATTCCAGAACTCAGGAGGCTGAGGCAGGAGGATCACCTCAAGTTCAAGGCCAGCCTGAACTTCACAGAGAGACTCTGTCTCAAAAAGAAAAAAAAAAAAAAGGAGGTGCAACTTGGCAGAAGAGAGGAGTTAATGAACAGGAGAATTTTTCACAACCATAGTCTATATTTGAGACACTATATGAAAGTGGGTTCTTTGAGCTCATTTAAAGGCTGTGTCTTTCAGGGTCAAATATAGGAAGAATACGCAGATTAGTAGGTTGGAAGAGCCCCAGTCACAAGAGTAGAGATAACTATGTTTATAACATGTCAATTTAAATTTACTATGATTAAACAAAAAGCTAAATACAATCAATAGTTACCTTTTGTTATTCCATTTATTTATTTGTTCTGACGGGGTCTTTCTGTCTAGTTCAGGCTGACTTTGAACTCACCATGTAGTCTAGGCTGGCCTCAAACTCGTGGTGATCCTCCTGCCTCAGCCTCCCAAGTGCTGGAACTACAGGGGTGTGTCACCATGCCCAGCTTGTTATTTCTTTTATAGATAGAGATACTAATTCTTGTAATATATATATATATATATATATATATATATATATATATATATAGTTTGTTTGTTTGTTTTTGGTACTGGGGACTGAACTCATGACTTCACACTTGCCAGGCAAGCATTTATGCCACTGAGATAAATCCCTGACCCTAAATATATTTTAAAATTTACTTATTTATTTGTTGTGGTATTTGAGATTGAATTCAGGGCCTTTCCACTGAGCTGCATCTCCAGTCATTTAAAAATTTTTACTTTTTGATTTTGAGTTAGGGTCTTGCTAAATTGCTAAATTGCTCATGCTGGGTTTGAATTTGTGCTCCTCCTTCCTCAGGCTCCTGGAACGCTGGGATTACAGGCATACGCTATCACACCCAAGCTAAACACAATTTTCAGATGCTAGCCCCACCCCCATGCACATAGG
The DNA here is from genome assembly GCA_004363535.1 of Dasyprocta punctata. Classification (NCBI taxonomy): domain Eukaryota; kingdom Metazoa; phylum Chordata; class Mammalia; order Rodentia; family Dasyproctidae; genus Dasyprocta; species Dasyprocta punctata. The sequence goes on from RJWM01016482.1 coordinate 18,431, forward strand.
TTCTTTTTCAATGCAAAATTAAAGTCTCAGGCAAGATTCAGAAAAAATGTTTATATTGTCACTGGTAATTTTGGTGGGAATAATTAGAAAAGCCTTTCTCAAAGTGTGGTCTGGGGGAGGGTCTCTAAACTTTGCAGGGAGGCTTTAAGGCCAAACCTATTTTTATAATAGTACTAAACTATCATTGCCTTCTTCACTTTTATTCTTTCATGTATGTACAGTGGAATTTTCCAGAGGTTGCATGAAGCGTTGGTGATGTCATTACACTGAAGGCTAATGCAATGTCTGCTTATGTTTTTAAAATATTTCATTTAAAGTTTGAATACAGCAAATATAAGTAGAAATAACTCACATAAAGAAAAGCTCTTTAGGGTCTTTATTTTTATTATTTATTTATTTATTTATTTATTCTTTTAGCAGGGTCTCGCTATGTAGTGCAGGCCGGCTGTGAGCTCACTATGTAGCCCACAGTTATCCTCCTGCTGCAGCCTCCCCAAGTGCTGGGATTACAGGCATGGGCCACCACACCTGGCTAGAGTCTTTAATAGTTTTTAAAAGTAAGGGTTCTGGGGACAAAAATGTTTGTGAGCTACTGAGTTAGATGTTAATGTCAAAGTGGAGCATATGTTTGTCTAACTACAAAGTTTTTTCTATTTAAATTTTTTTAAAGAGCATAAAGCAGAATAAAACCAATCAAAACAAACCAGTGTAAGAGATACAGGACTTCAAAACATTATGAATTCAACAAGAGTTGCCATAATGCCTCTTGCTGTGTTCAAAATAGCTGCAGATAACTTCAGACATAGTAAAAATCAAACAGAACAGAATAGAATAGAAGCAATAAAAATAAAACAATGAATGCAATAAAGGACTTCAAAACAAGCCAATAGTAAATTCAGAATTGCTACTGTAATTTGTCTTGCTATCTTTGAAATAGCTGCTCCTGCCATCAGATTTGATATAATCAAACAAAAGAAAAAAGAATAAAACCCAACCCAACAAAACAATGGAAAAGATGTAGGACTTCTAAAACAAGACCATAGGGAATCAACAATGGCTGCAACCCTCAGAAGGATATCCCTACTAGATGTCACACTGCATACTGCTATCCTCTGAACCTATGATCAGACCACTGGCCCTAGACCTGCAATGTTAGTGAAACACCAAAGCACCACAGGCATCCAATTGCATTTCACCTCAGTGGCTGTCATCACAGCCTGTGTTTCTTGGGATAAGCTGGTTGCTTATGGTGGCGGCAGTGGGGGAGTGGGGGGATTGGTACTTCTTGTTTGCCTGCCTGTGCACTGGAAGGGGCTTGGGTCTGTCTGTTCCAGTCCAGCAGCAAGCCATGCATAGCGCTGGTTCCCAGACTGCGCTTGCTTGCTGGTATGGCCTTGTTCTCTCTACCCCCAGAGTTTTTTCTATTTTTAGATCCATTAAGTACACTCACACTATTGTGAAATCATCATCACCATGATTTGATTTGCATTGAAACTTCTGTGACTTTTAGTCAAAGGCACTCACGATTCACAGATAAAAGCTTTTCTTGGTGTTGTAACATAAAATGGCTCCCCAGCCAGTATACTTCAGTTTCTTAGTTACCTAGGTAATTGTTTGTGTTCCAGTTCTGGTTGCTTCTGTCTCCTAGAAACAGCTGGTCACTGTGATGCATAGCTGGTCACTATGATGCACTTTGTAAGAACAAATCCCCAATTGACAAGCCATTCTGCCTCTGTACTTCCTGCTTGTTTATCTCATATAAGCCCTAGACCACCAGAGATCAGGGCTTGATATTCTGGGAATGATCCCAATCAGTGCTCATTGATGTAAGTAAGTCTGCCTCCAAATCCTGGGTGTTGTTTTGGTGTTTCTATTTGCCATTGCATTGTAACAAATTAAATTTCAAGTTTTGGTAACTTGTTTGAAGAACTACTAGAAAAAGAATAATAGATCAAAGCAGAGCGCTGGAAGAGATGAGTGCCCAAACTGCAACCCCAAAGCCATTTATTTATTGCAAAATGCCAACACTACAGTTAAACCTGAATGCTAACATTTCAGTTTGGAAAAGACAGCTCTTGTCTGAAGCTTGGTCACTGAGGCGACTTGGCTCGTGTGTCGATAGAGAGGGCTCTCTGTGCCCACTGCAGCACACATGCCATAGGTTCACCACCACTGGTCTAGAAAGACACTGAAATATCCATAGGAACTTAGGTTTATCATAAGGGCGACCTCTCATATCAGCAAGGACTTCAGTATAAATGCTCTTGGTAGGAACAACTGAAAAAATGAGCTCTATCAAAGTCCTTGTACTCAAATGAACTTTAAGTGAATTAAAGTTTTAAACGTTAAAAACATAGAAGAAAACATAGAATGAGGAAGTCAGATCCAGACTCCTGAAACTAATGGAAATGATTGATGAGTCTATGTAAAAGGAAAGGCAAAATTAGAAAGTTTCTATATGAGAAATAAAATAAAGAGCAAAGTCCAAATACAGTTGATAGGCACATGGTACTATGTGCCTAGAATCCCTACACTCGGAAGGCTGAGGCAGGAGGATTGTTATGAGACCACCCTGAACTGTAAGTAAGACCTTGTCTCAAAAAAACCAAAACCAAACTGAACCAAAGCAAAACACCCGATCCGCCAATTAAAACTACTTGTTTGTAGCTGATGAAGGATTTTTCATTTCTTTCATACACAGAGCCTCATGCACGTCAATCAGCAAAAGGCAGACAGCCCAAGTGGGAGATGGGCAAAGCCCACAAGTGGTCTATTTTACAAAAAATAAAAGCAGAGACTGAGGCAGGAGAATCTCAGATTCGAGGGCAGCCTGGGCAACTCAGATTCTTCATCTCAAAATAAAATATTTAGCTGGGCGTGGTGGTGCACACCTTTAATTGCAGCACTTGGGAGGCTGAGGTAGGAGGAACGTTGTGAGTTTGAGGCCAGCTTGGGCTACAATGCGAGCGCAAGGCTGGCCTGAGCTACACAGTGTGACCCTGCCTCAAAAAACCAGGGCTGGGAATTTGGCTCAGTGGCTTAAGCTCCTGCCCTGGCAGGTGTGAGGTTGTGAGTTCAATCCCCGGTGCCGCAAAAACAAAAAAATGAAATATTAAAAAGGGCTGAAAGTGTAACTCAGTGTGAACATCCTGGGTTCAATATCTGGTATTGCAAAACAAAGAAACACCCTGGAAACAAAACAACAAAACAAATAGCTGAGAATTGTGATACTTATTGCAATCACAATTAAAGAGACACTAATTAAGACAACACTGGGAAATGATATTGGCTATCTGTCAGATCTGGAAACTTACTTAAATTGTTACAGTCCTGCTGGATAACATTTGGCTATAGTTAATAAGACAAAATAGATATATTATTTACAAGTACATAGTAATAAGCAAAAATAAAGTGACACAGAATTACAAAGCATAAATCTTTTTTCTTGTTGGTTCTGGGAATTAAACATAGGGTTTCAGCCATGGTAGGCAAATATTTTACCACTGAGCTACATCTGAAACCCTTTGTGTTTTATTTAACTTATTTATTTTTGTCATTTTGAGACAGGGTCTCACTATGCAGTTCAGGCTGGCCTTGAACTCACAGCAGTCTTCCTGCTTCAGCTTCCCAAGTGCTGGGATTATAGGCCTGTGCCACCATGCCTGACCCTTTTTATTTTATTTTGAGATAGGATCACACTAAATTGCCCAGGCTGCCCTCAATTTTGCCATGCTACCACCTTAGACTTCTGAGTAGCTAAGATTGCAGGTAGACACTGCTGCTCCAGACTCAAGAAAAAAATCTCTTGATTTAGTAATCCTGCTGCTAGGAACACATGCTCCAGATAAACCTGCAAGGGGTGCAGCACATACACACTCAGTGAGTATGTTTAGATGAGAGAGCTCCTGACCAGCCTTAGTTAGTGGAGAGTCCACTGTAAATGGCCCTGGAATATGTTGTACTGGTGTTACTGGTTTTGGAGGTGTCCGAGTCTCTTCTTTTAGAGGTGGTTTCTAGGATCTTTCTGTCCTGAGCAAAGAATTGGTCCAGACAAGCACAAATGGTAGCAAGGTTTTACATTTATTAAAGGTAGGGAAAGAAACATACTATGTAGAGTGAGTTTGGACCAAATAAAACTAGGAAAAGAGTGCACTGTACTGCACAGGAGCAGACCACTGTGAAAAGACATGGTAGTGGAGAACTCAGTGTGGACTGTCCGTTTGTGTCAGTCACTCCTCAGGCTGATATCAGGCCTAGGCCATGCTATCCAAAACTTGCTTGAGGTCTGGTAAGAAGGGTTGGAGATAGCCCTCTCTGATTGGCTACACAGGCAGGGCTTTGGGAGCTGTTCTGTGCATGTGTCCTGGCATTTCATAATGAACAACTCACACCTACTTCCCCAGCTTGCTTTGGTGCATTGTAGTCTCCTGCCTCCTTGGTAGATAGTGTGTAGAACAGTGACCATCATTAAGCAGAATCTCTATTTGTTTCTCTATCTTGATCACCTTAGCTTACAAAGTTGTGGGAATTCAAAGTAATTTTGTGTTTATTTGATTTACTATTTCTGCATTGTTGTTTTAGAATAGTATTGGAGGTAGTTTTCAAATTTGCATCAATGTAAATAGCTTCATCTTCAAAAAATAATCCATGTAAATTTTTGTGTTCAGTTATGCATTCATTCCATATGTCTTGGTTACTTTTTCCTTGTTGCTGAGACAAAACACCTGATGCTCAAAATTAGGGAAGGAGAGGTTTATTTCTTACAGTTCTTGGAGGTTTCAGTCCATACTCAGTTGGCTGCAAGGCAGTATGGTGTGGCAGGTGGTGGGGGGCAGCCATTCATGGCGGCCACAAACAACAAGGTGCTAACCAGCAAGAGAGTGGACATGCCTTCTTCCCGCCCTTACACTGTATGTCTGCTCCACCCCTGGGTGGGTGCCACACTCACATCAGCAATCCCAGTGCCAGACAAACCAATCATGAACACTAGACTCAGCCGTGTCCATGAGTACATGAGACTTGGCAGGGCCATAGGAATGTAAACCATAACACCGTATATCTTGGCTAAGGAAATAGAAATATTTCTGGGGATCTGAGATGGGAAGATGAGGAATATTTTATATCTATGACCATGAGACTTTTATTTTATTATGGCTTCTTATGCTAGGTCTCTGCCTTTGAGTTCCTCTCACCTCCCACTCTCTTACTATTAAAACTTTTTTTTGTTATTCCAAAAGTAATTTATGTTTGTGAAACCTCTATACAATATGAAGTTATCAAGAATACAAAGTGAGGGTGTCCTTCTAACTCTTCTCAATTTTAATGAATATATGCTTTTAATCTAAATAGTATTATACAGACTCTGCAAAAAATGTGTGCACACTTCCGGAAAAGAAAAACTTGAATAAATGGTTTAAAACTAAGTATATTGAGTTATCATGAGATTAATACAACCTACTTTTGGCCTGTACAATTCAAAGAGGTGCTCAGAGTGGTGGACATGAGCCTCCAGACATTTATTAGTCTGGCAAATTGCTGCAGGGGTAACGTTTGTCATTGAGATCACTGCTCATGCATTTTCATTTTCTTCTCTAAGGGGCAGCAGTGTGATGGGTTTTCTGTGATATGAGACCTCCACTAGGGTCCCCCATACGAAGGTAACACCATCTGTTGAAAAAACATATTATTTTTCTTTTCTTGAAGTGTATACACATTTTTGACAGACTCTGTATATTTCTGTCATCTCCCTTATTTCTCTTTCCTGAGTTTATTTATTTATTTATTTGTCTTTGTGAGACAGGGTTTCACTATGTTGTTCAGGCTGGTCTTGAACTTGCAAAGTTTCCCCTGAGACAGCCTTCCAAGTGCTGGGATTACAAGTTGTGCTCCACACCTGGCTTGAGTTTACTTTAACCCTAAGGAATGAACATAGAGGTGCTCTACCACTGAGCTACATCCCCAGCCCTTTTTAATTTTAATTTTAATTTTTGAGACAAGGTCTTGCTAAATTGTGCAGACATGGATAGAACTTGCAATCCTCCTGCCTCAGTCTTACCAAGTAGTTGGTTTTACAGTACTACTACTGTAGAAATATACTACTTCTCAGTAGAGGAGTTTATAATGAACTTCTTTCCATATATTATATATGTATAATAAATACTATTGTGTATGTGTATATAATATGATCTCTATATCCACATTAAGAAAGAGAGAGAGAGAGCAAGAAAGAGAGAGATAACAGGAGAGAATGATTGTACTTTTTAATAGCTTCTGGCACTCTATTGCATGGATGGATCATAATTTTTTAAAATACTGAATTATGACCAGGTGTTTTCAGTGTTTGGTATTAATAACTCTCAGCGAGCATTCTTTACTCCTCTGAGTCCCATCTCTAAAATGGGAATAAGAATAGTGCATACCACATAGGGCTGCTGTAAGGATAAGTCCTGTAAAGTCCTTGGAGCAGTGTCTAATCCATAGTAATCACTCAATGAATGATAGCTATTATTGTACAACCATCTGCATACTCTTATGTGGTCATTACCTTAGGATATACTCATATAAGTGTAGTTGCTAGGCAAAGGATACAGATTAAAAAATACTTTCTTTGTTGTAAAATACAGATACAAAATCCAGATATAGAACAGGTGCAGTATAGTGTATAATGAGGGGCCCGTCTTTGTACACCCCAGCCAGGCCAAGAAACAGACTTTGGCCAGCTGCCTCAGCAGGTTTCCATGCTTTCCTGCCCATTGACAATATTCTTGTTTTCTCCAAGGTAACTGCTTTTTTACTCAGTCATCCCAGGGGATCAATCCCAGTTCTCCTTTTCCTCACAGATACCAAAACATGCCAGTGACCAAATTCCTTATATAAAATGATGTAGACACTTTTATACTTAAATGGATATGCCTTGAGAACATATTTATCAGTGAAATAAATAAGTCACACGTGTGTAAGCATTGTATTGTTCCACTTGTGTGACAAACTGAAAGAAAAACTATGTATATGTTTATGTATATGTATATAAAAATAGTTAAGATAATTTAAAAAAAGTGGCCTCCTTTGTCATCCACATGGCCTGTCCAGAAGTAAATTCAATGCCATCCTTCACTGAAGAATAAAAAAATGCTGCTGAGATTTTGATAGATACTGAGGTGAATCTATAGACAAGTTCACAGAGAATAAATGTTTTGATATTTGTTCAATTCACATACATAGTCTCTCTCCACTTATTTAGGTTGTATTTGAATACTTCTGATCAGTTTTTGTAGTTTTTAGGATACAGATAATGAATGTATTTTGGTAGGTTTATACAGTAATGTTACTGTTATGGGTAAGGTCCTTTGTCCCCCCAAAGCCTCATGTAATAATGGACAGGGCTGAGTCTGGTGTTCGTGATTGGTTTGTCACCTAGTGCTGGGATTGATGGTGTGAGTGCTGCACCCGCCCAGGGGTGGAGCTGAAATACAGGGTAAGGGTGAGAGGAAGGTGTGTTTTCTCTTTTGCTGGGTTTGTGCCTTGTGGTTTGCAGCCACGATGAATGGCTGCCCCGACATGCCATGCTGCCTTGGAGCCAAGTGAGTATGGACTGAAACCCCTGAGAACTATAAGAAATAAACCTTTCCTTCCCTAATGTTGGGTGTCAGTTGTTTTGTCTCAGCAATGAGAAAAAGGTAATTAAGACAGATTTTGGTACCAGTGGAGTGGGGTCATTGCAGTGACTATTCCTGACCATGTGGTTCAAGAGCCTTTGGAAATGGCTTGTGGGAAGAGTTTGGAAAGGTTCAGAAATGTCACCTGAAAGAATGGCACTGGAGCAGCTTAGGCTGTTCACTATGGGAGATTCTGGTCAGACCTCAGAAGACCAGAAGGCTGATAAAAAGCCTGCTGGTAAAGACCAGGCTTGAGAGGCTTCTGCTGGGAAGAAGGACAGCATTGGTTGTTGGACTCCACATGATGTGTGTTGTGGCTTGGCAGAAAGTTTGTCTGCATTTTGCTTGTGCCCGGAGACTTTGCCTGAGACTGAGATTAAGGACAGAGGACTGATTCATCTGGCAAAGGAGATTTCAAGGCAGTTGAATATTGAGGCAGTGGCCTGGCTATTGTTGGGGGCTTTTAGCCAGATTTATGTTGCGAATCAAGAGCACAGAGCCCAGCAGGATGATTTAAAACATTGTGAGTTTGGCCAGAAAGCTGTGTACTGTAAAGATAGAGTTGAGATCTCGATTGCTGAGAAGGAACAGAGAAATAAAAAAGATGGCCTGGGGCCATCCCGGGTAACAGCAGATCTCCACCTTTTGTAGCATGAAGCCTGCAAAGGTGAAAGAGTTTGCTGGAAGGAAAAAGCTGCTGAGTGCCATGTTCCAGAGTGGTGATGGAGGCCACAGGAGGTTTCAACATGGCAGTGGCCACACCAGTTTCCAGAATGACGGCAGCATAGAGAAGCTGTTCCTCACAATCAGGTTCAGGGAGCTCAGTGATTCATGCACTCGAGCCCTACAGCCAAGAGAGAGAAAAGCCTGTCTACAGCTCCAGCTGGCAGAGAACCTTGGCAGCATCCACATGGCACTGATTTTAAGTGCAAGGAAAATGCGCAGCTTCTGCCTCAACTGCAGAGGACAATATGTAAAGATGTAAGGAGGAAGCCAAGGATACAGTGGAAAACCCAAAAGTTTGAAAAAGCCATGAACACGGATCGTCCAAGAAAAGCTGTGAGAACCAAGCAGAGTGGGCTTCAGGGAGAAGCTATGGAAGTTAAAACACCTGCAAGTGCCACAGGGATGGACTCATTCAAGCCTTTTGGAGCTTGCGACCAGATTGCTTCAGATGCTGAGTGTAGAACTCCAGGACTTAATGTTTGCCCTGCTGGAATTTGGACTTGCTTTGGTTCCAGAGCTTTGTATTCCCCTGTTTGTAACTTTTGGAATGGTAAAGTTTATCTTCTGCCTTTATATTTTGGAAGTGTTTAACCTTGTTTTCATTTGTATAGGGGTTTACAAATAAGAGTTTGCCATAGATCTTGGAGGAAATTTAGGACTTAGACTTTTCAGCAATGCTGAAACTGTTAGGACTTTGACAACTCTTGGAGATGGACTAAATGTCTTTTGTATAAAGGATATACATGAGTCCTTGAGGGGCCAGGGGTGGAATGTTATAGCTATAGTCCTGTGTCCCCTCCGAAAGCCTCATGTAATCATGGATGGGGTTGAGTGTAGCGTTTGTGATTGGTTTGTTTTCTCACACTGGGATTGATGGTGTGAGTGCTGCACTGCCCAGGAGTGGAGCCAACATACAGGGTAGGGTTGAGAGGAAGGTGTGTTTTCTCTCTTGCTGGGTTCCTGCCTTGTAGTTTGCAGCCACAATGAATGACTGCCCCGCCTTGCCATGCTGCCTTGGAGCTGACTGAGTGTGGACTGAAACCCCCCAGAACTGTAAGAAATAAACCTTTCCTTCCCTGATTTTGGGCATCAGGTATTCTGCCTCAGCAAAGAGAAAAAGGTAACTAAGACAGTTACTTTAAGCTTTTTTTGTGATGTTGTAACTTGTGCCTTTACAATTTTACTTTTGAATTGTTCATTGCTTGTATTTAGGCCAACACTAGATTTCTGTGTATGGCGCTGTGACCTTGTGCCATAACCTTGCTAAACCTGCTTGTCTGTTCTATTGATTTTTATGTAGATTCTTTGTAAATAAAAAAAAGAAAAAAAATAAAATGATGTATTTTGCATAGAACCTGTGCATCTCTCCCCTTATACTTTAATTCACCTTTAGATTATTTGTAATACCTAACAATGCAAATTCTACATAGATAGTTATTATACTATAGTTTAGGGAAAAATGATAAGAAGAAAATCTATACTTGATCGTACAAAAACACTGAAAAAAACTTTTTGATTTGAGATGTTGTTCATTGAATCCACAGATACAGAACACGCAGCTATGGAGAGGTGCATTTATAAGGTTTATTTTAGTTTTATCACCCGCATATATTTTGTAGACATTATAATTTAGACTTGACCAATTTTATGTCTTTTTGTCAACATTTTATTGTGAGCATTTTCTTTTCTTTTCTTTTTTTTTGGTACCGGGGATTGAACTTACAATGTCTTGTTTGCGAGGCAGGTGCCATGCTACTGAGCTATATCCCCAGCCCCATGAGCATTTTCAAACACAGAAAAATTAAGCATTTTCAAACACACAGAAAAATTGAAAGAATTATATAGTGGACACTCATATGTGCCACATTTAGATTCTGAAATTAGCATTTTGCTGGATTGCATTGGTTACGTATCTGTTCAGTCTGTCCATTCCTATATCATTCAATTCAACCCATTGTGAATGATCCTTTGTCCCCATTTTCTGCAAATTGGTACCTGGATCATCTGATTTCAGGTTTGGTTTCTTTGACAAGTTAAGGAGGTGGTGTGCTCTTTCCTTGGGAAGCACGTGATGTCTTTTCATGTTTTGTTGTGATATCTGGATTCATTAATTCATTATTTCTTCATGGCTTACAGCACCTTGGAGAAATAGCAGAGGGAAAGCACAGCAACCAGGAAGCAAAACCTTTTTCCTTTACCATGTCTGTCCAGCGCCCTCTACTGACAAAGCTTTGTCTAGCGTCCCTTTCTACTGGAAAGCTAAAAGGCCCAGTTTATTTTCACAGAAGGAAAAGCCTTCATGAATCTGGAGATGAGAGGTTATACATTAACAATGGGCACACTTTCCATGCACCTACTGATCAGATAAGTAGAGCCCTCACCTTGGATACTCTGCCTCACAAATTCTAGCCCCCTTGTTTTCCTTGGACTTTTCTTGTGACTTAGAGAAACCACAGGGCTCAGTTTGGGTAACTTTTTCTAGTACCACACCCTGGAAATTCTGTCTGTGAATTAAGCTGAAGGCAATAGTAGGACTTACTTTATTTGCTCTCCTTCTTTAGTAATCATTTTCTTATGCATTCTCCTTGTTTTCCAGTATCTTGAAAATTTTGTTTTACCCATGTTTTTTTCAGTACTGGGAGTTGATCCCAGCATATTCTAAGGAAGCTACATCCCAAGCTTTTGCATTTGTTTATTTGTTTTGAGACAGGGGCTCACTAAGTTACCCAGGACAGCCTCAAACTCTTTTTTTTTTGGTACTGGGGATCAAACTCACAACCTCATGCCTGCCAGGCAGGCGCTTACACCACTGAGCTATATATACCCCTGGCCCTATTTTTTGGGACGGGGTCTCACTATGCAGTTCAGTCTGGCCTTGAACTCACTGTGTAGCTGGTTTTGAGCTCACAATGATCCTCTTGCCTCAGCCTCCCGAGTGCTGGGATTAAAGGTGTGTGCCACCATGCCCGGCTAAGCCTCAAACTCTTAACCCTCCTGCTTGGTGTAACAGGTGTGCACCTGCACACTCAGTTTGCATTACCCATTTCTAACAGTGGTTTAAGGTGCGAAGGTAAATCTGGTCTTGTGTTATTCCATTATATCTGGAGGATGAAGTTCAACTCTCTTGCTATTTTTTATAAAATTTTTTTGTTTTTAATTGTTTTTATTTTTATGACATACTGTTTTATTTTAAATTGACATAATTGAACATATTTGTGGAGTATACTGTGATGTTTTATACATATATGCAATATGTGTTGTTATGGCTTGCATCTAGATGTTCCCCCAAAGCCTCATGTAGTCATGGGAGCAGGCTTCTAGAATTTGTGATTGATTCATGGTCCAATGCTGGGACTATGGGTGTGAGTGCTGCACCCACCCTAGGGTGGGGAGCTATATAAGAGATGGAAGGAGTCTTTCTCATGCTCCTCCCTTTTTACTTTTTGCTTTTGTTGTCTTATGGTGCCTTGAACTGTTACTCCTCTGCCATGAGCCACCCTGCCTTGGACCCAGCAGATTATGGACTGAAATCTCCATGAACTGTGAGCTAAATAAACCTTTCCTACCTTCATTTTGGGCATTGGGTCTTTGTCTCAGCAATGAGAGGAAAAATAATCAAAATGTGTCAATGAAATTTGACTAGTTAGCATATTCATCACCTCAAATGTTTATCATTTTGTGGGGAAAAAGTTCAAAATTCTCTCCTCTACCTATTTGGAAATATAAAATCTAATTTTGTGAATCATGTACACCCTCCTGTATAAGAGAACACGGGGAATTACTCCTACTATTTGTAAACCTCTTTATATCCCCCAACCTCTCTACATTGACTTCCGTACCTTGCCTGGCTCCTGTAGATACCATTCTTCTTTCTCCTCTCTGGTGTCAACTTTTTGCACATTCAACGAATGAGTGAGATCATGTATTATTTGTCTTTCTGTGCCAGTTTAACTTCATTAAATAATGCTTCCTAGGCTCATCCATATTGCTCAAAGCTGGATTTCATGTTTTTCTTTTTGATTAATGGTTGAAAGCATTGAACACACCTATGCATTTGTTGATGTACACTTTAATTAACTTCATGTCTTGGAATAGCTATTGTGAGTAGTGCAGGAGTGAAGATCAAGGTGCAGATATCTCAATATACTGATTTAAATTCCACTGGATATATATCCAAAAAAGGGATTGCTGGATCATAAGATTGGTCTATTTTATTTTTCATGTCCATTAACGTTTGTTTTATATAGTTGGGTGCACTGGTATTGTATATGATTGATCTATTTTATTTTTTCAAATCTGTTTTATTTTAAAGAGAAAACAAAACAAGATTTCAAAACACAATTGTTAGGGAGTAATTATATTGTACATATATGACATATACATATATTGTTTCTTTCAGCTTCTCACACTAGTGAGACAATACAATGTTTACACATCTGGTTTATTTCACTTATGAGTCTGGTCTCAAGTTGCATCATTTACCTATAAAATTCTCCAGTTTATCCTTCTTTATGGCTGAGTAGTACTCCATTGTATAAAAATACCACATCTTTTGTATCCATTCCTCAGTTGATGGGCATTTAGGTTGTTTTCAAGATCTAGCTGTTACAAATTGTGCTGCTATAAACATGGAAGCACATGTATTGCTGTGGTGTGATGTTTTTAATTCTTTTGGGACAATACTCAGAAGGAGAATAGCTGGGTCAAATGGCACCTCCAATCCAAGGTTTTTGAGGAATCTCCACACTGATTTCCATAGTGGTTGCATCAATCTACACTCCCACCAACAGTGAAGGGTTTCTTTTTCCTCACAGCCCCTCCAGCATTTGTTATTGGTTTATTTGTTGATAATAGCCATCCTTTCCAGAGTGAGGTGGAATCTCAGTGTTGTTTTAATTTGTATCTCTTGAATGACCAGTGATGCTGAACATTTTTTCACATATTTATTTGCTGTTTGTATTTTTTCATCTGAGAAGTGTGTATTCATCTCAGATGCCCATTTTTGGATTGGGTCTTTAAATCTGGGAGGACTGATTTTTTTGAGTTCCTTCTGTGTTCTTGATAGTAATCCTTTGAGGAACAGCTGGCAAACATTTTCTGTCATACTGTGGGTTGTCTCTTCACTCTGTTGGTGGTTTCTCTTGCTGTGCAAAAGTTTTTCAATAAGATGAGATCCCAGTTGTTGATTCTTTGTGATAGTTCTTTTAAAATCCAAGTTTTGTTCATGAAGTCTTTGACTACATCAATGTCTTCAAGAGTTTTACCTACTCTATATTCCAGCAAGCTTAATTTTCTGTTTTAATATTTAGATCTTTGATCCATTCCAAATTTAGTTTAGTGCATGGTGAAAGATATGGGTGATTGATCTTTTTGAGATTTTTAGGAAACATTGTATTTTTTCCAAGTAACTGTATTATTTTATATCCCTACTAACAAACTGCAAGAATTCCCTTTTCTGCAGCCTCACCAATGTTTGTTATTTCTTATTATTTGGCAGTACACATTCCCTGCTACACAATGGTTGTGTTCAATTTTGCTGTTTCCCACTGATTCATACATCTTGTGTTGAGTTGTTGATATCTGTGCATCTAGAGGAGCAGTCATGTCTTCTGATTTTGTAGAGTGTCTTTCATAGGAGAAAGTTTTTAGCTGTCAATTCATCTCAAGAGCTCGTTTCAATAGGGCATATTATTTCGGGTTCTTGGATAGGTGCAGTAGTGCAGTCTCTGTGCACTTTTTCACCCGTAGCAACATCAGTGACTCCTGCAAGTGCTTCAGTTGTGCAACTACTTCACTGGGTCAAAACTACCTCTCTATTGAGACAGCAATACCCACTTTATACTGTGGATTCACAAGGCTGCTCTTTCCTGGGCAGTGTGTGCCCTCCAACCCCTGCCGTGCTTGGGTTGTGGCTGTATTACTGGACCCAGACTCCAACAAACAAGGACAGGGGTCTTGTAGCCACTTTTGGGAGTGGTACAACCTCAAAGATGGGGATATGTAATGGTTAGGGGCCCCAATATGGTATGGTACAGAAGCAGCCTGGGTCACTGTAGGAGGAGCAATATGAGCTCCTTCTTTGGTGCAGTATAAATGTGTGCACTCCAAGTCGCTCTCTCTGGGCCCAGGGTCAGTGAGCACTGCCGCATTCATCAGAAGGAAATACTTTAGATATCCATTGTTTCAAATCAGACTTCTGGGTGCCTCAGTCTTTCTTTGGGAGATGACACACTTGACTCCATGCTGTTCCTAACCTTACTTGTTGGCTGAGTTGCATGGCTGTGCGCTTCTGCTGAGGTCTTCAAAGGTCTCTGAATTGCTGATGCCTCCAGTGGTGTCTGGTGAGGTCTCCTGGGGTTTGGTAGAGTCTTCCCGGCACAGCTCACTAGATGTTACTGTTGAGTGGGCCTACTCAATCTAGCTTCTTGTGCATGACAAGGGAAGAATTGCCAAGTGTACACCTCATAGTAACTAATGGTTTTTTGAAGATTTTGAGGTGACAGCTGCAGAAAGGGGCAGAAGGGAGGAGCAGGGGAAAAAGAGCTTAACTTTAATTTAATTTTATTTATTTATTTATTTTCAGGATTTCAGGCACCTTTATTTATGGCAGATGTTTTTGTCTGGGGGCAGGGGCTGTTGCCTCTGAAGTCTGACGTTTAAGGAAGCCAGCTCCTCCTAAGTCTCCACTATCCTTCCGTCTGCAAGCTGCCCTATCACTTCCATTCATGAGACCTGAAAGCATCCTGCATACAAGCTTCTGCTGGCCTGGCTCAGGCAAGCTTAAGGTCTTACCAATGTGCCTGATCAGAGGACTGTGCAACTGGAGAACAATTGTGGCAAACCTATTACAGAAAAATCTGACTCTGTTGTGTTCCTCATATAATTTATAAATAGGAAAAATATTTAATATTAAGTTTGCAGTATAAACAATGCTGGTGATATTGGAAATTTAAAAAAATCGTGCTGTTTTAATTAAGGGTTTCTCAGGTTCTGTCCTACGAAATCACTCTGTGGTGACAACCACGTGGATCACCTTCCAGGTCCTAGATGCTGGCTTCGGCTCAGCACTCCTGAGGTTGCATTTCTGAGTGGCAAGACTGTCTCATCTTCTATCATCACTGATAAAATTGTTACTCTGCAAGAATTTAGAAAAGTAGGAATATTTTTAAAAAATTTGAGCCTACTACCTATCAGTCATTCATTGTATTCTAGCCAGTGACTGGCAGACTCCATAACTCTCTTTCTCTTCTCTCTTTTCCAATCAGCAGCTCAAAGAAAGGATGGAGTAGTCGTTTCAAAATCCTGACAGATTTTTTATGGTAACCATTGTAGATGAGCAATGTAAGGTCCTACTGAAGTATTGGAATCTCATGCAAAACTCGTAACAAGTGAAAGCCTCTTTACATCAGGCTATTTGGTTATTTTGGGCATTTAAAAAATGCTAACACAGTAAAGTGGCAGTGGTTATTTTTCATTGACTTTAGCATCCGATCCCACATACTTAAGTCTTTAGCCATTCTGAGTTTTGGCAACAGAGCAATGATGGATGTTACTGAATAAACAACTTTAAAATGTTTTAGCCATTTGAAAAGTACACTGTTGCCAACACACTAGTGTTAGTTCAATAGTCACTTTGTGCTGAAAGTGAAAGAACCCTAAACCCTACAAATATACTTCACCAGGTCTAACAATAATTGAAGGACTTACCACTTAGCTAATAAAAAAATTCTATAGAAACTTTTACGAAACATCAACAACTACAAAAGGAATGGCAGAAAAAATGATTTCACAAAAATACACTAAAAAATCAGTTTTATGTAGGAACTGCCAGAGTTTTAGTGTTTAATAATGAGGAGCACAACTGACCAAATTCCAGCATGTGAAGACACCATGTTTGAGAAACTGGGGGGAAATCACTCTATAAACTAACCATATAGGATGTGGTAATAATGCACACTTTATAGTATAAAACTTGTCTACATACAGTAGTTAGTTGTGAAAAGCCATTTGGTCTCTTGGCTTGGAAAATGGTAATCCAGATCTCGGTGCAATTTATCAGCAACCTTCAACTTTTTTGTGTGGCAGGTATCTTGTTTTCACCTTCCAGTTCCTCCGCCCCAGCCTGCGTCATGAGATCTGCAGTGTTTTTCTCCAGATCATCAATGTGACTATTTATATCATCGATTCTTCCAATGCTCTGGTCAGACATAGTCTGAAATTTATCTTCCATCTGCTGCAAAAGGGTCTGCACCACCAAGGTGAGGTCCTGCATGGTCTTGATGTTGGTCTTGGCCATCTCCCCGGTTCCCAGCTTGGCGGCGAAGTCTCCGACAGTCACCTACACTTCCATTTGTCTGTGCCAGTGCCCCCAGCTGCTGCTTCTCCTAATTTTATTTTTAATTGACAACTAAAAATTATATTAATTTGTGATGTACACCGTGATGTTTTGCTATATGTGTACACTACATTGTGGAATGACTAAATCAAGTTGCCCTACTTTCTTTTTAATTTTTTTTTTTCGGTACTGGAGATCGAACTCACAACCTCGCACCTGCCAGGTAGGCGCTTAGGCCACTGAGCTAAATCCCTGGCTCTATTTTTTGAGACAGCGTCTCACTATGCAGTTCAGGCTGGCCTTGAACTCACTTTGTAGCCCAGGCTGGTCTCGAACTCACAACGATCCTCCTGCCTCAGCCGCCCGAGTGCTGGGATTAAAGGCCTGCGCCATTTTGCCCGGTTCCTTCTTTCTTTATGCATGCATTTACTTGACATAGCTTTATCTATCCTTTCATTTTTCACTTTTCATAATTCCTTTTGAGATAGGAGAGTAGGGCGTGGCAAAGCTGGCTGGTGAAGTGGGCATGACCTGTTAACTACAAAATTCCAGACACACGTGCAGAACAGTTCCCAAAGTCCTACATGTGGACTTCTCTTGACAACTCAGGCAGGTTTTCAATAGGATGGTCTAAACATCAGCCTGAGGTGTGGGATCCCAGCACCATCTCTAAGGCCCAGTTATGTAGAAATTCTCCAGCGTTTCCTCATGATGTAGACAGCATAAAAGGAGAGCCAAGCAGTGAAGAGCTTGCTATAGTAACTTACGGTAGTGCACACTAAGTTCCCCAAATACAGTGTATTTTATTTTTGCTTTTACCCTCCTTTTCTTTTTTGTTCAACCTAAACTCACTCTGCAGAGTCGGTTTCTCCTGTACTCTTCACTTTTACTTTCTGGAATAAACTTTGTTACAGGATGAGAAGAACCTGGACCCTAACTCCAGAGAGAGTGGCGAGCAATCCAGAACATGGTGGTGTGTATTGGTGAGTCACTTTCAGAAGCAAACTACCCAATAATACTTTGTTTTAGGAAGCATTTTGTACAACATTGTTGAGTTTTTGTTTGTGATATCTCCTAATAATTCCTTACCTAAGTGATGTGACTCTGGCCTGCAAATTCGCAGAGGGTCTCATTCTAGCCTCCCCATGTGGAGAAGGCCATGGATGAAGATTAAATAGACTAACATGTATTTAGTAAAGCACTTAGCATAGGGAGCCTTCAATAAATGTTAGTTAATATGTCACTCAAGACTTCAGTCCTGAGAAAGCGAGTATAAATGGGTCTCCTCACTCTATGAGGCCACCAGAACTGAAGGGACGTTCACTGAATCAGCAGGTGTCCTCAGGCAAAAGCATTATCAGTGCACCTCACCCAGCTGACCTCATGGCTCCCAGCTTTCCCTTAGAATTTGGCAGAATCTATTAATAGGAATTAAAATAAGAATAGACAGTAAACTAGGACTTCGGACCAAGAATGATTTCCTCAGGTGACATGGAATGCAGTCCACTCTCTTCTAAAGGGAGTTGCAGACACTGTATGAAGCTTTTGAGTTTGAGGAGCAGAAAATGCTAAATGACCAGTTTTCCCTCTAAAATTCCATATTCTTTAAACTGGGTTAGAAACCTGGAGTGGTAGCACACACCTGTATTTGCAGCACTTGGGAAGCTGAGACAGGAGGATCACTGTGAGTTCAAGACCAGCCTGAACTGCAGAGCGAAACCCTGTGTCAAAAAGACATAAATAAATAAATAGATAAATAAAAATTAAAAACATAAACTGGGTTAGAGAGTTTAAGTTCCAACTTGTCATTTTATATCCACAGAGCCACCCATGATAGGTGGCTACTAGACAATGGAGCATTTCCCGTGCTCTGCTTATCTATAAGTAGCTCTAGAGCGAGAGGACAAGCAGCCACCTACTTAGGACTCTCTTGGAAACCCAGGAGTTGTTGGTCTTCTTTCCAATAACTCATTTAACCTCACATAAAATTTGGTGGTAGTTGCTTACCTTCTTGCTGGCTTTTGTTGCTTTTAAGTTTTCCTTCGCATTTGTAGTTTTCAGCAGCAGATTTGGCACGCATAAGATTGCAATTGGAAATTTAGTTAAGGCTTGAAAACATAATTTTAATATCCAGTACTGTTACTGGATTTTGGAGTTTTGGAGTCTCCTTCTGGAGGTGGTTTTGTTGGGGCATGATTATAATGTAAGAACACATTTATTAAATAGCAAACTTATAGGTATTTCATAGAGAGCAATTAGAAGTCTCTGACCAAGTTTCTGCTGCTTCTACTGGATTCAGTTGACTCTGACAGTGTCTAAAGCCCAGCTGTATACCTCTGGTAAGTACTGGTCAGAGTAGTTATCTCTACCTTAAGGTACTCTGGGCTAGTTGAAGATACTTTTAACTATGCTCACCCTGTAAGGAGCCCCTACCCTTGTTCTGTAATGTTTCTGTATTGTAATAAACAATCCCTTTGTTTCAACAAATCTGTTCAAGACTAGCCTGCCTGTCAGTATATGGCTCAGTGCATGTAACCAATTATGTAGCATTTTGTCACTTGCTTTGTAACTCCCACTTCTAAATTCTATATAAACTGAGCTCTCTGTAAACTCAGGGCTGTTGCCTTTGGGCATCATCCTGTGACAGTCCGAAGATTCAACAGACCATCAGCATAAAGATTAAACGCTGCCTTCTTATCTCCTGGATGGGAAGAATCTTCCTTTTGGTTTGACTTCGGAATTTTCTCGCAGAAGTTTCTAGGTTCTTTCTGTCCTGAGCAAAGACAAATGCAAAGCAAAGTTTTATTAAAGACAGGAAAGGAAATGTAGAGCAAGTTTGGGCCAAGTAAAAATAGGAAAAAGTACACTCTACAATGTGAGAGTGACCCACCATGCAAAAGAGAACACTGGTAAAAAGCTCACTGTTGGTTGTCCTTTTTTATTTCCCAGTCCTCAGCCTGCCGTCAAGTTCAGGCCATCATATTGCAAACCTCTCATGAGAAGTCCATGTGCAGGGCTTTGGGAACTGTTCTGGGCCTGTATCCTGGGATTTTGTAATGAACAGGTCACATCTACTTTCCCAGCTAGTCTTAGCCACACCTCAGCCTCCTGCCTCCCCAGTACCCTGGGATATTGAGTCAGGAAGATCGCAAGTTTGCCTCCCACCTGGGGAACTTAGTGAGACCCTGTCTCAAATTAAAAAAAAAAAAAGACCTGGAGATGTAGCTCAGTGTGAAAGCCCAGAGTTCGATCCCCAGAATCACCAAAAAAACCAAAACCAAACCAAACCACAATTCCCCCCTCCAATTCTAGCCCAGTTATTTGATGTGAATTCTGTTCTCTTTGTAGTATACTGAACTACATCATATATATATATATATAATTTTTTTTCTCCTGGTACTGGGAATTGAGCTCAGGACCTTGTGCTTGCCAGTGAGGCACTTGTGCCCCTCAACTGTATCCCCAGCCCATATTTACATTTTTGAGCACCTACAAGATCTCAGCTATGAGGATGCAGTTTTGAAATGCCTGGCACGAAGTAGATGTTGAAGAATATTTGCTGAGTGAGTCTGTTGATGAATGACTAAATGAGCCAAAGTTTCTAGCCTTGTGATGTGCTGGAAACGCAATTTACTAGGGGGATGTAAACAGGTAAATATCTTGATTAAAATTTTCTTTGTGGTGCTGGGGATGAAACCCAGGGCCTTGGGCACGCCAGGCAAGAACTCTTCCATATCCCCAATCCACTGAGCCACATGCCCAGCCCTTGATTCAAATTTGATAGTGGTGACAATAGAGATAATGAGCTGAGTGCTATAGGAGCACAGAATAAACAATTCTCCTTAGTGATTTAGCAGGCAGTAGTGGGAGATGAATCTGGAGAGATAGGCAGGATTTGGATCCCAGAGGACCTTGTTAACTCTGTACCTATTACATTGAGTAATTACTTTATGTCAAAAAGTGATCGAAATACTTTTCACCAGTTGGCTTAATCCTTACAGCATTCTGCAGGATAAATATGGGTGTGATATAAATGTTATAGGTAACAAAACTGAGGCTCAGAGCCTAGCAACATGGCCACAGTCTCACGAACTAGTAGAGGATGTACCTCATTTTTGTACCTAGTCAGTTTGACTGTGGAGTCCATACCCTTAAGCACTATGTTGTGCTTTTTCGCTGTTGGTAATTATCACGGACATTCTACCACACCAATCTGTGCAAATCTTCTAGCTGTCTTTTATTTCTTTGTTTGGTTACATTGTGATTTATTTAACTAAATTGATGGATATTTTGGGCCTTATTTTTTTTTTCAGTACTGGGACTGAGCCCAGGGCATTTGCGCTGAGCTACATCCTCAGTCCTTTTTATTTTTTATTCTGAGACGGAGTCTTGCTGCATCACTCCAGTTGCCTTGGCTGGGCTCAAATTTGTGATCCTCCTGCCTCAGCCTTCCAGAGTACTGGGATTACAGATGTATGCCATCATGCCTGACTTTAACATATCCTTTTAGGGATACAATCCATTCCAGAACAACTCTTATTTCAAAATTGCCCTTAAATACCCATGGAAAA
Source organism: Dasyprocta punctata (assembly GCA_004363535.1). Classification (NCBI taxonomy): domain Eukaryota; kingdom Metazoa; phylum Chordata; class Mammalia; order Rodentia; family Dasyproctidae; genus Dasyprocta; species Dasyprocta punctata. The sequence continues at coordinate 39,718 of RJWM01016482.1, forward strand.
ATAGTTGTTCATTTTTCCTTAACCACTCCCTTCAAAAGAAAGCAGTCAAGAGTGTTCTTTCTTCTAGACTAGACAGTGGTTTTCCAAGTGTGGTCCAGGAGGGCTGGTGGTGTAGTCAGTGGCAGAGCATTTGCGTACCATATGTGAAGCCCTGGGTTCAATCCTCATGTAGCATAAAGAAAATGAAGGTGGATTAGAATACATTTCCATAAGATCTCTGGGTGATTCTTGAACTTTCAAATTTAAGGAGTAATGATCTGGGTCTGGGGATATAGCTTAGCAGCATGAGTGCCTGCCTGTCAAGCACAAGGTCCTGAGTTTGATTCCCGGTACCAAAAAGAAAAAGAAAAAAAAAAGTATTGATCGAAGAAATTTCCATAATTCTCTTTAGCACTGTGGCTACTAGACTGTGAACTGGTAAACACTTGGCAGGTAGAGATTCGCTTTTTGTTTGTTGATGCTTCTCTCTGTTGATTTTCAAATGCAAATATATCCTTATTATGGAAAAACTGGAAAGTATAGCAACACAGGAAAAATATTGCCTCACCTCCCAGAAGTACAACTCTAAATAACCTGAAATGTTTCCTATTTTGTCTTGCTTCATGATTTATAAAGACCAAACACTTGTTACCCTTAAATTTTATATACTTAAAAAATTTTATTAGCTAACTTGTATTACTTCACAGTTTTGTGTGTTTAAAGCCCAGAAAAATAATTGATATATGAATTTTAGTTTAGTTTTACAATATTATCATTCATAACAACTATTAAAGGTTATAGAATTTACTAGCACCTTAGTTTTAGGACAGATATCCATGGCTACAGTTTTAATCATAAAAATACATTTATCCTCTAGTATGCTTAATTTATAGCTTAATTTTCTTAGAATTAGCGTATAATTTTTTTTTGAGGCAAGATCTTGCTATATAGTTCAGGCTGCCTTAAACTCAATATGTAGTCCAACTGGCCTCAAACTGACAGAGATCTTCCTGCCTCAGCCTCTCGAGGGCTGGAATTATAGGCATATGCCACCATACTTGACCCGGTATATAAATTTTTATTCCATAATTAGAGTACTTATTTCTTACTTTTTAGGAAAAGCTCAAAGTTTAACATTTCTTTATCTTTTTGTAGTCTTTTTGTAGTCCAAATTCATCAAGCATACTTCATCAAACATACTTCATCAAATTCATCAAACATACTTCATACTTTCTCAACCATGTTGACATTACTATTTCATATCACAGGGAAAGTGACACAAATTGGGGTATTGCAAGACTAGTTACTGCCACAGTTGATCCTAAAAGATACCTGTAGACTTTTTAATAAATTTGTTCCAATGATTTAAAAATTATTTGGAAATGTAGACATTCTTAACTAGAATTATAATTTTTAGAGTACCTGTATGATATAAACATATATTTGAAAAAATAAAATACTCGGTTCTACTCCCTTTTACCTATAGTGAACATCTGGATACCATGTAATGTAAAGAGGAATTGAGAGGTCTAAAAAGAACAGCCTTATGAAGAGTATCCTACCTCTCTTCATTTTGTTGTTGTTGTGTAACAAAGGGTTTAGATTCAGATTTGTGTTTCTTCAGGGGGATAGCCTGGTACCAGTAGAGTCTGTGAGGAAGGTATCAACTGAGTATGAGGAAGAATCTGCTAAGGAATAAAGCCCTCTAACAATTGAATAAGCCACCTTGAGGATTAGTACTGTACTTTAGCACTGTTCATATGTGGCAAGAGCCTAGGTGACTTAGTTTGTAAGAACCTGCTCAATTAGGCATCCAGCATAGTACCTGGGCCTTAGTAAGTGAATTGCCCACTGAGTAGTAAAGAGCAGTTCCAGCTCTAGGGTTTTCCAAATTGTAGGATAAGGTTAGTTCTCTTCAATTAAGAAAGTTAAAGAGGCAGTAGATGCCATAATATGTAGAGTCATGGTCAACTGGGGGCAAAAAATTGACAGCTTCAACTATTAGTGCAGAGGAAATTATCCCTTGCAACTGAAATGAAGCTTAGTAAAAAAGGCAGGTGACCTGTAGCCTGAACACAGAACAAGGGATCAGGCACTTTGGCCTTTAGTCTCATCTCTGCTGGTTCCATTTTGAAAGTGAGCCCTGAGTACCTAGAAATGAGTCAGACTTTACAGTTTTCTGGGTTATTGCCTATTTTACTCACTGCCTATAATATTTCTAACTAACTAACAGCTGATGAACAAAAGGAAAGAGTAGGTAGGGAATGTATTGTGCAAAATCTCCACCAGGGTAGATAAATTTAATCTCTTGTAGTCTTAATTTCCTCATCTGTAAAAACAGAAACCTGAATTAGGAGGTTTTGTTTTTAATTAAGAGTTTTTAGTGTGCAGTCAGATGCATCAAGCAATGGCAGTGTTTACACACATGTATTTTTCTGGATTTCATTGGTTAAACAGGTGACAAATGTGTAAGGACACTGATACTTTCTGACTCTTCTTTTGTATCATAATTTTTTTTCAATAAAGCTTTAAAAATTGTGTATATTTAAGAAGTAAAATATGATTTTTTTCTGGTTTTGGTCCTGGGGATTGAATCCAGAATCTTGTGCATGCAAAGCACAAAGTCTACCACTGAACTATATCCCTGACCCCCAACATGACAGCTTGATTTATACATACATAGGGGAATGAAACTCCCAACCTGCTATATGTCCGTTGTGAGTTTGTGTTCTCTAAAATCGAAGAATGACTTTTAGGAACAACGGAGGTTAAGAGCAGAATAATATATTTATTGAAAGAAAGTAAGCTTCTGTCTGAGGGACAGAAGGCGTCTTGAGCGGGTTGCCAGGGACTCTGTCTTTGTTAGGGACTTTTATAGAGTAAAATCACGAGGTGACACGGGTTTAAGATGGGAAAAAAGGGAACTCATGAGGTGGGCATAAGGTGGGACAGAACTATGGTTAACCAATAAGATTAATTGCTCAGGTAAAATAGATTAAATCAGGAACAAATGGGGAAGCGAGTCATGTAGAAAGCGGGCATGCTTAACAGCAGTGACTCTTTCTGTAGGGGGTTGGGATAGTGACTTCTGGCTTTCTCAGTGTGATAGAGACCTATTTAGAATATCAGTCCTTAGGATATGGGTGCATTTGTTTTATCTTTTGTCTTAAGGCCTGGCCCACAGCAGGAGGTTTCTTGTCTCCCCCATAGTTGCAAGGCATCTGGGCTTCTGCACTGGCTCCTTTGAGGACCTAGCCCTGTCTCACTGCCTATAATATTTCTAACTAACTCAGCTGCCTGTAACGAAATGATTACTACAGCCAACTAAATTGATGGATCCATCACTTCACATGGGCATCTTTCTTTTTGTGGTAAGAGCATCTAAAATCTATGCTCAGCCAATATTTCTGTATACCATGCGATATTACTGACTGCAGTCGTGCTGTACGTTAGGGTTCTGTGCATTCATCCTACACACTTCAACTTTGTATCTTTGACCAACATCTCCCCATTTCATCCCTTCCCTACCCTCAGTGAACATTGTGCTACTTTGTTTTCATGCATTCAGCTCTTCTTAAATTTCATATATGAGCCGGGCATGGTGGTGCATACCTATAATCCCAGCACTCAGGAGGCTGAAGCAAGAGGATTGTTGCAAGTTTGAGATCAGCCTGGGCTACAGAGTGAGCTCAAGACCAGCCTGAAGTGCATAGGGAGACCCTGTCTCAAAAGACAAAAAATAATTTCATATATGAATAAATTCATGTAGTGTGTTTTTTTTCTGTATCTGGCTTATTTCAGTGAGCACAGTATTTCTCGCATTCAGCCATGTTGTGCTAATGGCAGGATCTCATTTTATTTTATTTTATTTCATTTCATTTTATTTTGAGACAAGGTCTCACTGTGTAGTCCACGTTGCCCTTGAATCCACTATGTAGTCAAGGCTGGCCTCGAAGTTGTGACAATCCTCCTGCCTCAGTCTCCAGAGTGCTGAGATTATGGGCATGCACCACCCTGCCTGGCTATACCACAGTTTCTTTACTCATCCATCAGTAGACACTTAGGTTGTTTGCATATGTTGGCCATTGTGGATAATGCTGCAATGAAGATGAGAATGCTGATACCTCTTCAAAATATGGATTTCATTTCCTTCAGATATATACTTGGAAGTAGAATTGCTGAATCACATGGTAGATCCAGTTTTAGTTTTTTGTTTGTTTTGTTTTGTTTTTTTGAGACAGGGTATCACTATGTAATGCAGGCTGGACTTGAACTCATTGTGTAGCACAGGCTGGTTTAGAACTCATGGTGATCCTTCTTCCTCAGTCTCCTGAGTGTTGGAATTACAGGTGTGCGTCACCATGCCTGGCTTAGTTTTAGTTTTTTGAGGTACCTCCATACTGTTTTCCGTAAAGGCCATACTAATTTACATTCCCAGAACAATGCACACAGGTTCCACACCTTCACCAACAATTGTTATCTCTTGTCATTTTGATAATAACCATCTAAAAGGTGTGAAATGATATTTCATTGTGTTCAGATCTACATTTCCTTGTGTTGTATCTTTTTTTATTTTTATTTTTTATTTTTGTTTGTTTGCCAGTATCTTATTGAGCTTGTGTTGTATCTTAGTAAAAGAATCTTTTTGTTTGTTTGTTTTTGAAACGGGGTCTGGCTATGTAGTTCAGGCTGGTCCTAAACTCACTGTGTAGCCCAGGCTGACCTTGAACTCATGGCAATCATTCTGCCTCGGCCTCCTGAGTGCTGGGATCACACGTGTGTGCCACCATGCCAAGTAGTAAAAGAATTTTTTTAAAATTAGTGACTGTATTAATGAGCTTTTCATCAGGTATAACAGACTATCTGATACAGCCTACATAGGAAGAAAAGAGGCTTGTTAGCCATAGTGTTACTGGTTTAAATTTCATGATCAAGCATTCCCAATGGTTTGGCCTCTAGCAAGGGTGGTGGATGATATTGCATCAGGGTGGGAGCTTGTGTCAGGGCAAGCAATGTTAACTAGCGCCAGGAAGCACAGAGCCCTGGGTAGGGCCAGGCTTGCTCCATTTATAGCAGCCCTGTGGTGAGAGCCCAGGGGGTTGCAGGAGAGCTACCTCCGAAGACAAGTCCCCAGTAACCTAAGAAACTCCCACAAGGTCCTACCTGCTAAGACTCCAGAGCACCTCCTAATCCTGCCACCCTGAGGACCAAGCCTCCAATCACTCTGCACCTTTTTTTTTTAATTTAAGAGAAAATAGATACAGAAGATAGAAACAAAAATCATAAAAGACAGACAAACAACGACAACAGATATGATACGATAACATTGTAGGTTTACACACTGAGATGGTTGAAGTTTGACAGTAGTTACAATATTGCATATCGTTACCTTCATAGGGGTTGGTCATATTGACAGATATAGACATGTAAGATTTATCAATTCAGGTATATTAAATTTTCTTTTTCAATAGCTATTGTATTTAGCAATACGTTTTTTAACTGTCTTATTTATGCATATTTATAAATTTATGTCTTTTTCCTTTTCTCTTCCTTCCTTCCTTTCCCCTTAGAATACCTCTTGTTATTATTGAAATAACTACCCATAACATCAGGTCTAATATAACCAAGCGAAATAGTTCAGAGTGAAACCAATAAAGCATAAAAGAATGGTCATACATAAGAGAAACAAA
>RJWM01016483.1:0-45425 GCA_004363535.1 Dasyprocta punctata
TCAGCACTTTAGGAGACTGAATCAGGAGGATCACAGGTTCCACTCCAAAATCGGAAACTTAGCAATTTAGTGAGACCCTAAAATATAAAAAAAATTTTAAAAAAGGGCTGAAGATGTAGCTCGGTGTGAAGGCTTTGGTTTCAATCCCTAGTGTTACACACGCATACAAAAGTTAAAAATTTTTTTTTTGTTTTTTTTTGCGGCACCGGGGATTGAACTCACTCTTTCCTTTCCCCTCTCTGCCTATGTTGTTTTCTCATTCCCTTTTCCTCCAGTAGAGTTAGAGTGTCTTTTCTTTTTTTTTTTTTTTTTTTTGGTACCAGGAATTGAACTCAGGACCTTGAGCTTGCCAGGTAGGTGCTGTGCTGCTGAGCTATATCTCTGGTCCAGTAGAGCTATACTGTAATTTTAATTATGTTAGTATTACATGTCACTACATTATTATGTCTATGTAAATTATAGTTAGTGTAGAAAAATTAGGTGTGAGCACTATTACTTTCCCACACATTTTGTTTTCCTTGGAGTTAAAATTATTTTTTGTCCTCTTCATTTTTCATGTGTTCAATCACAATTCAACCTCTGTTCAATAATTGTTTAAATCTTCTCTCAAGAGTCTTTCTGAGGACTCTTCTGCTGAGTTTTTCTTTTTAGCTTTAATTTTTTTTTTTTTTTTTTTTTTTTTTTTTTTTTTTTTTTTTTTTTTTTTTTTTTTTTTTTTTTTTTTTTTTTTTTTTTTTTTTTTTTTTTTTTTTTTTTTTTTTTTTTTTTTTTTTTTTTTTTTTTGCCATTGGGGATCAAACTCACAACCTCATGCCTGACATGCAGGTGCTTAAGCCACTGAGCCAAATTCTCGGCCCTAGTTTTTTGAGATAGGGTCGCACTATGTAGTTCAGGCTGGCCTTGCGCTCATGTTGTAGCCAAAGTCAGCCTCGAACTCACAACACTTGTCCTACCTCAGCCTCCCAAGTGATAGGATTAATATTTTTAATTTGTAAAAGCTCTTGTTTTTGTCTGAACATTTCTTTAGTTTAGTATTCTGTTCTTGTTTTATTCTCTGTAGATGTTGGTGGTATATTGTTTTTATTTTTAGGTTTTAATTTTTCTGCATAGTCTGTGTTTCCTCCAAGGTGTTTTAAATCTATTGTCTGGGCCCCTAGCTCTCAAATTGCAGGCTGCCTTCTAATGTTTAATAATCCTATCTAATAATTCTGGGTTGTCTTCTGATATTTTATATTATATATAGTTAGATATGGCTATATATTATCATTTTCTCACATTTGAAATATTTTGTCTACTCATATTTTGTAGTCTTGCCTTTTCTTTCTTTCTTTCTTTCTTTTTTTTTTGTTTTTAGACAGAGTCTTGCTATGTAGCCCAGGCTGGTCTTAAACTGGAGGCATTCTTGCCTCACACTCCCAAGTGCTGGGATCACAGACATGGGCTACCAAGCCTGATTTGTAGTATTTTTAATAGCTCATTGACTACTTGGAGTATATGAACAGACATTATAGATTATGAATTTTTGTGGAGTGAGCAGGTTGGGATATTTACTTAAGAGACTTCTTGATGTTAGCATCAGAATTTTCCTCTTGGGTTGATGTCATTTCCCAGAAACCTTCAATCTCATACCTGGATGATAAAGGGCTGGCTATCAGTGTATACAGAACTGAGTGAGGGGAAATGAGTAAATTCATCTAATCTTCCAGTTTTCAAAATAGTTTCCACACCTTCAATTTTGTCTTTTTGCACTTAGACCAGAGATATACTTTAGAAAATAGGCCTCCAATCTTCAGTGAATATAACTGAGGTTAATTCAGAAATTTTATGGATCAGAATTTGTCCAAGATTGTCTGTCTGTAGTTCTGGCACATTTTGGGAAAAACCATGTTTCTAGAATTCACAAAGACAAATAGTAGTTTAATAAAAATAGTATAAAAACTTAGAGCATCGAATATGCATTTCAATTGTAATGGTTTCAAACACTCAATGTGTGAGCAGCCTGGTACACTGTAGATGGAAATAATGAAGGGTACTGAAGACCTTGCTTTGTCACACTATGATCTCAGCCTCCTGTCCCCTTGTAAGAAGGCAGGATGATGTGACATGTCTCTCAAGAGCAAAACCACACTCAGTGTTCTGCACTGTGCTGTGCTCCTGCCACATGTATTGGATATCTTGGAATATCTTTTCAGACTATCTCTCTGAGATCAAGTGAACTTTCAGTGTAAAAATAAATATTTGCTTTTGATACTAAAAGTAAAATTCAATCCCTGGCATTTTTCTATAGTGCAAGAGTCCCTAAAGCATTCTGTCCAACAGAACATAACCTTTCCTAGAGTCCTATTTGAAAAGCAAAGGCATCAAAGAATTGAAGGAAAAACATTCCTTTTCAACCATAGTACTGTAATAGGACTCCTTTCATGTTTTTGAAAGATTTTAATCTCTATCTAGGCTTGAGTAGTATATTATTTCTGATGGCATTTGATGTTTAAAAAGGTCTTGTTAATAAAATTTAGGCCACCTTCTGGTTGATTCACTGGGAATGATAACTCATCCATCAGGCTTTCTAATATTTTTCCTGTAAATTAACTTTGGAGCTTTGAAACATATGAAATAATCAAATCACTGTTATTTGAAATAGATACAGTGTGTCATGATGCAGTTTGGTTTATAATGGAAGCTCATTACCATACTCATTACTGTGAATTATAGGAGGTTCCTGGCTGGCCTTCATTAACCATCTGGCTTTAAACATTGATTTGTGGTTAAGTATGTTATTTTTAGAAAAGAGCACCTGAAGATCTACTGAAAACATTTGTCTCATCTTGTTCTACATATTTTTAAAGGCCATGAATCTCACTGTTGTAAAAAAAAAAACTTGCAGATTTTAATGTATCCCCATCTTTAACCTCTTTGATTTATGTATTATTTATCTAAAGGAAATCAGCTGTGCCATCAAGTCTTGATCCTATAAGCTGTTATTCCTTAAGAAAATTCCCTAGGAAAAGAAAATAGGAGACAAATCGAATACTGTAGGTTTCCATTCCAAAGTGATGAAAAATTCTATGTACTTTTAGAACTGAATGCTGAGACACTTCAAGCTCAATGAGAGGATATTAAAAGCATCCATCCATTAACAGAGTCAACCAGTATTTCCTGAGCATCTTTCACAGAATAGAGAATATTGCAGGTATAGAGATGATAGAGAGATAACAGTAAATAGCAAATGCCCTGCTGGACAACAAACAGAAGAAAAGGCAGACAATCAAGATAGGAGGCCTCTGCACCTATAGTTAATGCTAGTGGGCAGGGAGGAGGTGGAGTTAGAGGTGATGGTAAGGAGCAGATTCCATAGAGTTGTTAGAAGAAATTCTGATTTAATTTTCATTTTGATTTACACTTTTAAAACATTATGGGTAGGAGGTGGAAAAACAGCTCTAGGAAGGCAAGAGTTGAAAGATAGAGACTATTAATAAGATAACTTTAGTAGTCAACATGAGAGATAAAGAGCATCTAGACTAAGATAATGGCAGGAGAGATGGAGAGAAATAGGGGCGCATTTTTGGAGATCTAACTAATATGGGGAACTGATGCACTGAATACAAATAATCAGGGAATGACAGTAAATAAGGATGACTTCTAGGATTATTTTGGTGGTCAGGGTGTATGTTAGACAAGTGCTCTATCATTGAGTTACATCCTTAGCTAAACTTTAAGGAGTCTGGATTAAAGAAACAAATGAACAGGTATACTATTTACTAGAATGAATAATTCTGCTAGAGTAATAAATTGGTGTATTAATAGTTCGTTTTTTGACACAATAAATTTGAGGTGTCTATTAGCCTTTAAAATGTTAACAGTAGATAAGAATTTGATTTGAATAAGAATTGGGTGTATAAATGTGTCTGAATAAAGATCACTCAAGGAAAGAATGTAGACCAAGAAAAGAAGGTTCAAAATCAGAAGTGCACTGGTGATGTTCCAGGAACAAAAAGAGAATTCATACTACTTAGAAGTACAGGGAACTTGTTATAGAATGCTAGAAAGTTGAAAGAACAAAATGAGGATGTTGAAGTAAGCCTGAGATCAATAGCAGGAAGCAGCTACCACCTACAAACGTAGAGGGAGGGCCATGTAACCAGAGCCTATGTGTGTGTGTGTGTGTGTGTGTGTGGGCGGGGGGAGGGGGGCCTACAGAACTAGTGTTTGGGCCTCCTGGAGAAAACTCATGAAGCTGGTGTTTGAACATCATAGGAGGGTCATGGCCCAGATGGTTCTCTCCAGACTCAGGAGGAGTTAAGAGCTCAGTGGCTAAAGGAATTGTACAGATGGAGCAAAACTTTAAGAGCGATACCCTTGAACTCCCCTCCTCCCCTGTAGCTATAACTTCTTATTCCTGTGCAGATAAAATTGGCAGCTATGCCCTGTAAACAGAGTTTATGTTACCTCGTTCTTACAGGACTCATAAGGCTCTGTCTTCATTCAAGGTTAAATTATTAATTGTTTTGTCTTACTGCTGTACACCCCTTTCCCCAATTTCTAAAAACCAACCCTCTCTGCCAAACGTATACCACTAGAAACCTCCCTTTGTTCTGGTGCTCAGCCATTTTGGACATCATAGTCCATAAAACTGAGCTGGTGTGCACCTAAAACCCAATAAATCCTCCTCTTTCCCACTGGTCTCTGATCTCTTGGATACTGAACACAGATGTCAGAAGGCTGAAAGTGCACAACAAGGATGCTGAAATAACCCCAAGATCAAAGACAGTAGGAAGCAACTATCATCTTCAAGCTTCAAAATATAGGGAAAGGAGCAGACAAAATACAGGGAAAGGAGGGCTGCTGGGCTGGTTGGCAAGGGAGTATGGTGTGGCTCATACCCTGCTACACTCAGACTGGGGGGAAGGTGATGGGAATGAAAGTTGCAGCCAACTCTGAGTTGCTCCTTGAGATTCCCCTGTCATAAACCAGAAACTAGGAAGTACAATAATCCCATTTTCTTGGCTTCTGATTCTCATTGGTAGGCCCTCACAGGAGCCTGCCTGGCAGGGGAGACTGGGGAAGGAAATTTATATAGTCCCAGCTCACACCATGCAGCAGTGTTTAGAAGGTGAGCTAGGAACTAAGCAAGGGTTTTTGAATATTTCCTGATCTTTAACATGAGAGAGCAACTCTGTTTCCAAGGTAGGAGTGCTATTCTTATATGCATGTCAAAGGAAAGCTATGGAGTGGGAGGGCCAGGGCGCTGATGGCCTCCCAGGGAAAAGTCACACCTCCTTGCATGTGGAGCAGACCTAGGTCAGGCATTGTGCCCAACCTATTTTTTCTCTCAGGCTGAAACCAGAACGTGCATTTTCTTTCTCCTCCTGCCACAGAACCAGACTAATAATTTTCTAAGTAACTTTCTAGAAAAATAGTTTGTATATCAAGGTGCAAGTAACATATTTCTTTATCCACATAGTCATTCATTCAACATTTATGGAAAATCTGTTCCCTGTTCAACATAGCTCAAAATGTTGGAGCCACAGAGATAAACATTGCAAAATCCCTGTCCTTATTGACCTTAAATACTAGGAATTTGAAGTATCTGTCATAGAGAAGAGTTATTAATCAACGTATAAACAAGTTTTAAAATGACAGATTCCCAAGTAGTGCTAAATACTGTGAAGAAAATCAAACAGGTTGTTCAGTATAAGTCATGAGGTGGGAGCACTTTAGCTAGGATGGACTGTATTTCACACACATATGAGTAATAACACAGTTTCCACAAAATAGACTGGTTTTTTGAGTAAGATAAAACTGTTATTGGCTACAGAGGCAGACTTTTCATACAGAACTGAAAGATAAGCAGAGACAGGTAAATAAAAATCAGGAAATCTTTCCAGGCAGAAATGGTAGCAAGTACAAGGTCCTGAGGCTGATAGGAGCTTGGCATATCTGCAAGAGAGAGAAGTCGGATTGGTTGGAGGATGGTAAATGAGAGGACAGTGGCAGAATACTTGTATACTGTACTGCATCTAATTGATTTCATTTAACAAAATACCTTGGAACTAAATTCATATTAGAACCTCGCTAGGTGGCGCACGCCTTCAATCCCAGCAAGCGGGAGGCTGAGGTAGGTGGAGCGTTGTGAGTTCGAGGCCGGCTTGGGCTACAAAGTGAGCAAGGCCGGCCTGAACTACATAGTGCGACCCTACCTCGAAAAAAACTAGGGCCGCGAGTTTGGCTCAGTGGCTTAAGCGCCTGCTTGGCAGGCGCGAGGTTGTGAGTTTGATCTGATTAAAAAAAAAAAAATAGAAAAAAGAAAGAAAAAAGAACCTCGCTATTACATGGGCTGAACGTTTGGGTCATTTCCTCCTCCCCTACATTTACATATTGAAGCTCTTACTCCTAATACGATAGTATTATCGGTGCAGACTTTGAGAGGCAATTCAATTAAAATGATTTTCTGATGCAGAATTAGAATAGGAGGAGACTCCAGCATTTCCTGTCACTACCATGTGAAAATACAGTGCGAAGGCAGCCATCAGCCAGCCTGGAGGAGGCGCTCACGAGCACCTAACCGTGCCGGCACACTAACGTTGGACTTTCCAGCCTCCGAATTTTGACGAATAAATGTCTGCTGTTTAAAAGGCCCAGTTTAAGTTCTTTTGTTACAGCAGTCCAAGCTGGCTAAGATATTCCTGTAGTCAATGACTGTATGATATTGTATTGTATAAACTCCTAGTTTAAGCATTTTACTGTAATACTTAAATTATTTGCAACTTTATTCTTACAACAGCATTTACAGCTATAATAAACCTCATTGTACATATTGTTTTGCTCATTAGAATGACTGTACCTCTAAGAAAAGTCCTAGAGATGTGTGTGCATGATAGATTTTGGTATGTTCATTTTACCTTCCAGTATATGTTTTCAAATAGACTTCAAAGAATTTGTCAATTTCAAATTTCACACTTTCACTAACAAAAGTGCTTTCTTGTATTTTCTGTCCTCTATTTAAAGAACCATTAAATGATTGGGTCACAGTCCTACATAAAAGCGATATTTCACTATAGATTTGTCTTTTTTTTTTTCCTAAAGAGATGTAGTACATTTTCATGCATTTAGAATCCATAAGGCCAGTTGTGCTCATGAAAGGGAAAGGGGAATTAAGAGCTTCATTGTCTTATACTCTGCAGTAGACCACCGGCTTTGCTATCAGCCTAGAACTTGTCATAGTGACTTTGGTTCTTTTCCTGTACTCTGGGTTGGGACAGTGAAACAAAGTATTTCCAAGAGGGAGAAACAAGATTCATTCTCTTTTTTTCCTACCCACTTCAGATCCTGAAGTAACAGTGCAGAGCTGAGAAATGTCCCCTTCTTACAAGAGATTTTGAAAAAAATTCAAATGTGATCATAGTTAGAGGATTTTTTTTTTCTTTTGTTGTTGTCCGTATCCCTCATCTGACACAAATTGTAGAAGTTCCTGTTGGGAATTTGTTCCACCCTTGTACTCAGGGCTGGGCACATTGAGAATGTTTCTATAATAGCTGCAGTCTCTGGGGTGATGGCCATGTGTTTCATCAGAAGATCCAAGAATAAGAGTACAATATTTTACAGTACCTGTCTCAAAATCCTTTTGCCATATTCCCTTCCCACTATGGTATTTAGTTCCCATTTAAACACATACATACAATTTTGAATAGATATTGCAATCTATATCTGGCATGATTTTAAAACAGTAATCGAAGCACCATTTCCCGCATTGAGAACAACTACACATAAAAAGATTAAACAATGATAAAATTAACAGTTCAGGACACAAAATTCTGAAAACCATACAATCACACATACAGAATAGTTTTCCAGGGTGGAGACTGCCCAGTTGTCCGTGTACACAGGCAGGATCCTCTCAGGGTTGCCTCTATTCATTCCCATTTCCCCAGGCTGTACATCATATGAACTTGTGCAGAGAATCTAGATGGAAGTGGAAAGAACCCTTATAAAAAGATAAAAAGCCATCTCCAGGGTTTTCAAAGGCTTCCTTCAGAAATACCTTAAATAATTCAAAGGATTCTGCAACAAGACAGTTATGCTCTAAAATTTAGAGGAATTACTAAGCGTTAATTATAATACAATTCACTCTTACGAGCTCTCCATTCTGCTCCTTGCCCATGTCTTACCTAATTAATGTTTCTCTTTGAGCTGGGAGAGCAGTAATTTTTTTGGCTGTTTCCTTACTAAGAGAGTCACTATTCTTTCTAAATCTTGAAGTTCTGTTTCTTTTCTACTAAGGGAAGTCTAGGAAAAAATATGCAGAGTAAAATATAAGCACCCTAAGTTCCAAAATACTATTAAAATATTGTTCAATCTCAGAACTTCTCTGGGGGTAGTGCTAAATAATATTTGTTATTTCTGAATACCATGACTACCATCCATTCGTTGATTCATCCATCTCTTTGATCATCATTTGCTCATCTGAAAATATTCATTAAGCATACTTTGACTACCAGGCACATTATGTATTATAACTCACAAAAATTATAACTCACAGTCTCCAAGGCATTTCATTCGCAAGAGAGACATGGGATAAATAAGTCTTATTTTATTAGAGTCTGACACTGGTCCCATAAGTTAGGTAGGGCAGTCATTTTTTCACAGAGGTTCACATGTTGGTTAAATAAATTGTCTAGTACTTTTTAAATAGGGAGTGAAGGACCAAAGTAAGCATAAATCCAGTTTTATAATTCTAAATTCATGGCTGGGTGTGGTGACGTATCCATGTAATCCCATCACTCAGAAGGCTGAGGCAGGAGGATCGTTGCAAGTTTGAGACCAGCCTGGGCTACAAAGTGAGCTCAAGGCCAACCTTAACTGCATAGTGAGACCCTGTCTCAAAAACACAAAAAAATTCCAAATTCACATTCTTTTCACTGACATGCTACCTGGTGCTGAAGTCCTTCCCTGAGAAGCTTCTGGAAGCAGTGTTGCTGATGTGACTATCTACTGACCCTTGACATCTGGGTCCTGATACATAAAATGTGCTCACCCACAGACAAATTCACTAAATACACTAAAAATATCTTATTGTCTTTATCTGTTAGCAACAGAAAGGCTAGCATATACTATGCTCCAAAGACTTTTTTTTAGAGCTGTGCTTTTTAACAAGAGTAAACTTTAGAATCCAATTAAGCCCCATGCATAGAGGAATCAGACTCATCCCTTAAAGCAAACTAGCACACATCTTCCCACTGATGTTATCTCTACCGCATATTCTCCTTTCCTGCAACAACCCAAATTATTGTGGCATTCCCTGCAGAGCCAAATTTTAATATACAGCAAGCCAAGTTGTGATAAGGTTGGGAAGGAGATAAAACTAGGTATATATCACTGGCATAACAATGCAAGCTGACAGTTTACTTAGAAGTGTTTTAACTAGAGGTAAAATTTAAACATGGATGGTGGAAAGGCCAGGCCTGGACTAGAAGAGAACATGCTTAGTTACTATAATTGCAAGCAAGTAATGTCAAACTTGGGTAGGACTTCACTTCCTTTCCTGTATATTTTGACCTCTGTGATGACGTATGTGAAAGTCTAGAACTGGTTAAAAAACACCTCTACATGCTTGATGTCATTTGAACACATTATTCCAGCCAGACTAACAAGTATGGGGGCTTTGGCTGCAATTACAAGGAAAAAAAACCTGTCTCTCTCCCTCCCCACCCATTGTAATCTTAGAGGTTATAAAGGCTGTTACATATGGTTTAACAACAATCATTAATTGAATATTTCAAAATAACCAGTAGAAAAGATATTTAATCCTCCTGACACACAGAAATGATACATGTCAGAGGCCATAGTTACGCTGTTTCCTGATCTGATCATCACACATTGTATATGTGCACCAAAATATCATACTGTATCTCATAAACAGGAAAAATTACTATGTGTGAATTAAAAATACAAATATATATTAAAAAGAATTGGTTTGAGAGTTAAGACAGTGTAGAGAAACCTGAGTTGAAACTAGAAGAAAACTATTATGATTAAAAACCCTGGACCTAACCATACCTGAAGTGAGTAGTACATCTATACTACTCAGGTACTTAAGCAAATAAATTTCTATTCTTGTTCTCTTTCTGTTTTTGTTTCTCTTTAAGACAGTTCAATAGTATTTTGATCACTTGCTACCAAGAATTCGATTTTAGGAAAGCAACAATCAATTTTCCTTCTTAAGTGATTTTGTATCTTTGTCCAAAAAATTATAGATTATTAGGACAGTGTTGTATCTCTGTGCCGGCAAAATTATAGATTATTTGGGGCAGTGACCCATATATCCTTACCTATGCAATACACAAAGTTTAGCTTTGAGTCTTTTCTTGATGTTTAGAGAGCAATTGAAATCTGTTTTTTGGAAACATAGCTTAAAATAATTTAAAAATTTACCATTTAATGAAAGTGAGGTTTACTATGAAATACTGAAGAGACTGTTAAATGCTTGTGAAGTTACTGGCTTTTTCAGTTGCTACAATAAAATGCAATCTTCTATTTTAAAGATCACAGGCAATTAAAATTATCTAATAAATACGGTATACTGATTTCACCACAATACTCCTCTCTGTTCCTCATAACTCCTTTAATCTTGCTAGTTTTCCTTGAAAAACTATATAAACTTTTAATCGAATTTCTCATGTATCTTGTTTTATATGGTTTACTTAACATTTAGAACTGAAAAAGGAAGAATGGTTATCAAAAGTAACAGCTTTTAGAGACCTATCTCTGAAATCACCAAGACTGATGTAGTTTCTCAACTGACTTTTCTTTTTCTCTTAATCTACCCCTTCATTCAGCAATAACAACAGATTTTTGAGAAACCGTAGACTTGTACACACAGCTCAGCAAGATGCATTCTTACTGTGTATCTAATCGCAGAGAAGGGCCAGAACATCAATTATGAAACAACTTCAAATTTTTTTACCTTAAAGTCCCAGTGACATTTTTAATGCTTTCATTTGAAAATGCCTCATCCTTCTAAATTAAAGATTGAATTTTGAGGGTAAGCAGTTTAAACTTTAAACTAGTTTATAAGGCAAATATGTTAGTTTGCTTAGTTTTGCTAGCCTGTAAGTACATACAATATTTCTAACATTGCATTTCTGTACTGTGCACATTTGCAATAAATTTTCTCAATCAATTCTCACAACATTCCATGAGGTCAGCACCCACCATGCCCCCCTAACCTAACCCCCCAGGCCATCTTCAGGACTCGGATGGGGGGTGTCTATGGTGGCCAGCATGTTCCAAACCTCTTAAAGAGGTTCCAGGACAGGGAGCACTTGCCATTGCCCAGTCTAGAGTTCGCAGTTTCTGGATTTTCTTTCGAATAGGTGGTCTGGGCAGGCTGGGTGGCAAGATGGAGACGTAAACCTACGTAATGTTACTTATTCTGACCCATGCTAAGCCGGTCTTGAGTAGCAGCGCGTCATCAGCACCAGGTGCTTTCCCGGGCTCCAGCACAAAGATCAGCCTTTCCTACAGAAATCGTATTCTCCCTTTTGACACAAATTTTAGTCTTCGATTTAATCCCCTTCTAGATTTCTTCCAGATAATTCTTAAGCAAAGGTAATTTAACAACAAGGAATCAATTTCCTTGTGATGTTGTTATGTTAAAGCAGTGATCCTATTATTAGAGCATCGAAGTAGAGTCTAATTGCACATTTTATTTTGTTTTGAGACAGGGTTTTGCTATGTAGTCCAGGCTGGTCTTGAACTCAACATGTGGCCTACGTAGGCCTTGAACTTGAGGCAATCCTTCTGCCTCAGCCTCCTAAGTACTGGGATTATAAGGGTGCACCACCATCCCTGGTTTAATTGTGCATTATTTGACCCAGACCTTTGTTTCTACCTTGCCAGAGTCTCACCTTGCTTCTTACTCTTGTGGTTAAAAGAATAAAAATCATATGGTAGCAGTGCCTGCTTTTTCTTCTTGTTTATCTTTGCCTCTCCCTATGTCCCAGCTAGTCTACACAGTTCCTCTTTTACTAGAACCACTGCTGCTAATTTCTCCCAGCTAATCCTAATTACCCACCTATAAGACAAACGACTCCTCTGAGCTCTCTCAGTCATTGCCATACTACAAACGAAGACAATGAAATTCAGAGAAACTGGTTCAACTGCTAGTAACAGAAGGGCAAATTTTGAAATCAGAGCTATTTTATTCCAAAACTCATATATTTTCTTCATACTCTGTGGCACTGTTATGTTTGCTTCGTTTATGGTTGAAATAGAAAATTAAATTGTAAGGAGATGGACATTTTAAAATTATTTAATGTGAATCATCCCCTATGGCCAATTATCCTGCTGTTGAACATTATCAACAACTATAAATTAAATGAGTTTGTTCACACATTATAATATTTTTCACCTAAAATTGATTTTTTTCTATCCAGGTTTTTTTTAGTAAGAATCAATCATTTCATATAGCTTTGCATTTTTTAAGAAAATTATGCTACTTTTACATAATGATCTTATCAATTGTTATTCTCCAGGGAAGAAAAAAAAATCAGGTGATAAATAATATATAAAGTTAACAACAGTTTTCTCGAAATGACTTCTGCCCTTGGTTCAGCTTGTGTGCTCTTATATTGGCAGTGGTATATATACACATAACTATCAATGTTGTTTCCATGGTAGGGGCCAAATAGCCAATAACTACATTTAGCACTGGAAGCTGAAACTATTTCTAAGGCTGTCTATATTTTGAACTTTTTCTTACTGTTTGTTTTATGAAAAGTTCTTTCTTGAATGGATGAGATTCTACTTTATTTGAGAGATTTTTAGGATATTTAAACATGCAAATGATGATTATTTATTCTAAAGTAGAACTTTCATTTCTGTTACATTAAAGTTATTGCTGAAGTGCTTCTTCGCAAGTGTCTAACAGTCATACTTGTATCAGCTTTTGCCAGTAACTTTGACTAAGGGCTTCCTTTACTTTTATGTTATGTGTTTGTTCAGGTTAGCCTTCTAGTCAATCTGGTGATATTTATTTACTGATTCAAATGATTTGTGTACTATGATGGGTGAGGAACTGTACTTGATACTTGGGATAAAATAGCACAAAAGACAAAGTCCCTGTTCTCTTGAGGTAGTAAGAAACTACCTAATCCACTACTTTGCATCTTGGGGAGATAAGGAGAAGTTGAAAGGCAAAAAGTTGATGAAAAGCCTGGCGTGGTGTCGCACGCCTTTAATCCCAGCACTTGGGAGGCTGAGAGGTAGGTGGAGCATTGTGAGCTCGAGGCTGGCTTGGGCTACAAATGTGAGCAAGGCCGGCCTGAACTACATAGTGCGACCCTGCCTTAAGAAAGCTAGTGCTGGGGGTTTGGTTCAGTGACTTCCTGGGTACCGAGGGAAAAAGAAAAAGAAAAAAAAAAAAACTTGATGAAAATAAAGGCTGGATTCAGAGCTCCAGACTGTCTGGATCCGATCACTTCATGCCTTAAAAACATGCCCTTTTTATACAAACATCCTGAATCTGGCCACTGTACTTTTGTTGTATCACCAAAACAACATTTTGACTTCCACACTGGAATGGCAAACTTGGCCAAAGCAGGCAAAATTAGCATAGATCTTATATTTGTTTATTTATTTTAGCAAACACATATTAGTTCTGTTGGATCATTTTGAAAGATCAGAGTCATAAAGATTAGAGAAAGACTTGGGCTTCTGAGGATGCAGTAGGTCAACAATTTTATTTAAGTAAATGGAAAATATTGCAAAAGTCATTTTCAAAAACCATCTGAGAGCTGTCAAAGGAAGAAAGATAAGGTAAATTAAAATTCTAGAGCAAGAACAATTCTGATGATATGTGATTGCCAGGTATTTTCTTCTCAGGGCATTTGTCAGTTCCTGGAAATTCACAGATGCCTGAGCCTGACCAAGTAAAAGGGCTCTACTGGAGAAAGAGAAACCAGCAAAACTTTTGTTTTATTCTGTGGAGCTTTGTAAACTGGAGAAACTTTAAGAGCATGACTAGTTCTTCTTATTGTACTGAACTCTCCCACAGTCTCACAGGGCTTAGAAAATGAACACTTGCCAGGGAAAAGCCCTACCCAAACACATGTCCAGTTTTTTAATTCTGAAAACATTTATCAAATCTTAAAATAGCATGGGGCAAGAAGCCACAAAATTACTCAAAAACTTCTGAAATGTTTCCGCTGCAATCTTTTAGTGATGAAGAGACAAAGAACACCATGCCTGCAATGAAAAGTAGGTTGAATCTTACAAAAATATGATCCTTCTAGTTTAATCCCAACTGTACTGAGCTTCTGTAATGTGACTTCTAGAAGTATATTAGTCTTCTCGTGTAACCATAACAAAATAATACAGACTGGGTGGCTTAAATAGCAGACATTTCTCATAGTTCTGGATTCTGAGAAATCCAAGGCCAAAATTTTGGCAGTTTTACTTTCTGGTTAGAGATCTCCTCCTGGCTTGCAGATGGCTGCCTTCTTGCCACACCCTCATAGGCCTTTCCTTAGTGTGTGACCTGGGCTGGGAAGAGAGGGAGGGAGGGAAGAGGCCAGGGAAAAATGGGGGAGGGGTAGAAAGTTTTCTTCTTGTATGCCACTGCCCATGTGAGATTAAGATCCCACACTTCTGGGCTCATTTAACCTTAATTACTTCCTTGGAGGTCTTGTCTCCAAATCTAGTCACCCTGGGGTTTACAGTTTTAACATATGAATTTGGGAGGACACAGTTCAGTCCATGGCAGGAAAAGAAAATTTTCTTGTGGAATAGAATAATGTGTGGAACCTTTACGTGTGCTTTGTACACAGCATCCTACCTACAAACAAGAGTTACTGGCCATGGTAAGAGGCAGAGTCATATGATCAATAAACAAAGGGAGAATAAATAAGAAAAGCAAATAGATGATACACGTATTTGAAGTTGACAGACAAGAACTTTAAAGCAGCTATAACTGGTGGCTTCTTTAACTGCCTTGATTACATACCTCTTTATATGTGCTATGATGAAAACTGACAAGAAAGGATATGCAAAACTGTAGAGAGCGGTAAAGCTTCACAGCTGCCGCCCCGCCTCTCTGGCCTGTGGGCATCCGGTGCGTCAGCCTACATTTCCCATGATCCTCCCCTGTCCCGCTGGGAAATGACGATGACCTGTCCACGCCCCCATACGATGACAGCTTCCACTCCCGTTTCTATATAAACCTTGAACATTTCCGCAATAAACGAAGACTTGATCGGATACCCGTCTTGTCATCCTTTCTCTCTCCCCAGCCTTGCCCTCCCCCCTCTCCATGCCCTCTCCTCGAGACCCCCGTTTCTTTTAGGACCTGCAGGCAGGTTCACAAAACCATGTCTTTGGAATAACCTGAAAATAAATAAAGCTAAGACATTAATGTGGCTATAACTGAAAAGAGGAAGTTGCTATGTTCCAAGGTAAGAACTCCTGTGTCTGTCTGCTCCCCGTCCTGCATTGATGCCACACTGACTAAAGGTGCACTGAGACAAACTCCAGGGAAGTTGAGATGAGAAGGCAGCAAAGAGGTTGAGGTTTCATAAAAAACTACCACAGAAAAGGCTAAGTTCACCCTTTCTATATAACTATGGTAACAGCATCTAGCAGAGCACAGCATGAACTATAGGGAAAGGACTTCAGAGTAGGTATCATAACAGGGTCAGGAGGTACGTGAAAGGAATTGTTCAAAACATTTTGTTAAAGGAAGAAAAAAAAAGATGAAGAGGAAAGGAAAAGCACCCTTTGCAATTGGATAATGAAAAGGAGCAAAAGGTATACATTTTACGGGCCTATAAGATCAGATACACAATGCTGGAGGTCTGCTAGCTCTTCTTCCCACAACTGAAAGGTGTGAACAAATGACACCTAAAACATATGCACCTTGTTTATCACAGGGTGCCATCATTAAACTAGAAGTATTATAAATCATCACAATGCCAAAAAATACATGGAAATATCAACAAACTTATATTGAACCATTGCAAAGAATCAGGAAAGAAAATTTTACACTTCTCAACTGAGTGATGGCCTTCATGCTCCATAAGACAAACCCTGAAGTAAAAATAGTCTTAAATCCACACTCCAAATAGGATTTATATAATTATTCAAACATTTGAGAATATGAAAGAAACACCTAGAGTTAGAAATTTAAAAACCTAAGAACAGAAATGGATAAAACTGGAAGAATTAAAAACAGACTTGACTGAACTTAGGAAGGAAAGGGAAAAGATAAAAATAGCTGAGAAAGAAAAAATTACAAGGTGTTTGAGAAAGAGTAAATACACTTGAAAATTTAATAGGCATACATGAAAGGCAAGAGAAAACTAAAAGAAAAGTAAAATGGGTTGAGAGAATTAGAAATGAAAGGAAAGCAAAGACTATAAAAGGAACTTATCAATATCTTCTTGATTATCAGTGCAAAAATACTATATAAATGTTGTTAAGCACAATCCAATGTTATATCAATAAATATGCCATGATGAAGTTGTACTTACTCTAGTGATGCAAAGTTTGTTAAATACCAGAAAATTCATTAATATCATATATTTTATCAATGACTCTGAAGGAGAAAACTCCGCAGGATTTTCTCCATAGGTGCTGAAAATACCTATGATAAGATTCAAAGCTCATTACATTAAATATAGTAAAAATTAAGGATTTAGGAATATCTTCTGAATGCGATACAGTTTATATGCATGTACAACTACAAGCATATTCACAGTAACCTAGCATATTATTTAAGGGGGGACACTGGGTACCTTTTCACTAATAGTAGGAATACTATATTTTCCTATTTAACACTCTAGTAGTTTTTGGCCAGTGCAGTAATACTATCAAAATTAAGTAGATGTACACAAATAGATTAAAAGGAACTATCTCTACATGCATACTATAAAATAGTGTAGCTGGAAAACCTTAGAATATTGCAGGAGTTCAAATAACCTGAAAGACACAGCAGGTTTGCAAGTTAATATACAAAAGTCAATAGCCCTCAACAACATAGTGGGCTGCTATAAGAAAATACTATACACTGGGTGGTTTGATAAACTACAGAAATTTACTCACAGTTATGAAGGCTGGCAAGTCTAAGATCATGACACCACCAGATTTGGTGTGCAATTTTCCAGAATGGTGGTGGCCTATAGAATTTGTTTCTTGCAATTGGATTCAGAATGCTCAGTGTTTCAGGCATTCAATTCCTACAGCCAAAAAGCACGATATTGGCATAAAAACAGACACATAGACCAATGGAATAGAATAGAGAGCCTAGAAGTAAACCTACAAACCTATAGACATTGATTTTCAACAAAGCTGCCAAGAACACAGTTGGAAAGAGGGCTGTCTTTTCAATTAATGATGCTGGTAAAATTGGATAGCCACATGCTGAAGAATGAAACTAGATCCTTAACTTTTACCAATGTTATTATTTGTGTGTGGATATCCCCCCAAAGCCTTACAAGGTCATGGGGCTTTTTCAGAGGTGGTTGAATCTAGAGTGTGTAATGCTGGGATTAAGAGTACATGATTACTAAATCAGTCCACTGATTGCTTTGGCAATGCCCTAATCCTGGTAGTCTGGATAAAATAAAAGGGGCAGAAAGATGCTGTTAAGGTTCATCATTGCTTTGCTACTATCTGCCAGCCATGAGCTGTTCTCCTCTGTGTTGGCTCTCTGCCAAGCCACCCTGCCTTGGAGCCAGCCAATTATGAACTGAAACCTCTATAAACTGTCAGCCAAATAAACCTTTCCTCCTTTAACTTTGAGTGTTGCGTATTTTATCTCAGCAATGAGAAAAATAACTAAGACAGAAAAAAACTGTACATACATTAAATACTTAAATTTAAGACTAAAACTACAAAACTACTAGAAGAAAACATGAGGAAATTCTTAAGAAATTGGAATGAGTAAGAATTTTTTAGATAAAACCTGCAAAGCACAGGATAGAAAATAAAAAATAGACAAATAGAATTACATCACACTAAAAATCTTCATTATAGTAAAAGAAATATCAACAGACTGCAGAGATAACTTAGAAAATGGGAGAAAACATTTCTACCTTATGCATCTGACAACAAGTGATTTTCAGAACTTATGAGGAACTCCAAAAACTCAATAGCAAAAACCAAATAACCTGATTATAAAACAATATGTACTAGCCTAAGTAGACATTACTCAAGAGAAGGCATACAAACGAAAAACAAGAACATGAAAAAATATTCAACATCGCTAATCTTTAGGGAAATGCAAACCAAGCCATAATGATATATCACCTTGCCCCTATTGTAACAAAGGCTAAAAATAATGTGCTGGAAAAATGGGGAGAAAAAAGAATGCTTGGACACTTTAAAACCTCCAGGTAACCCTCAAGACAGAAATGTAAATGAGTCCAGATATTATGAATACAGCATGGGGAGTTCTCAAGAAATTAAAAAATAGAACTATGTATGCACCAGCAATTCAAAAGAAATGAAATCAATCTGTCCAAGAGTTACCTGAACTCGTATGTTTATTGCAGCACTACTCACAATATCTAGGAAATGGAAGCAACCAGGTGTCCATCAACTGATGAATGGGTTAAAAAAAGTGATACATAAAATGAGATATTCTTCAGTCACTAAAAAAGAATGAAATTCTGACATTTGCAACAATATGAATGAGGACGCAGATCACTATGGTAAATGAATGTGTCAGGCACAGAAAGACAAGTACCACATGCTTTCTCTGATATGTAGAAATCTAAAAAAACTGATTTCATAGATGTTGAGAGTAGAATGAGGGTTACTGGGGACTGGGGAGAAAGGGGAAGGACAGTGGGTGCTAAGTTACAGTTTGATGAAACCAGGAAGTTCTGGGGTGCTACTGCACAGTGGGGTAACTATAGATGACACCAATGAACTGTACACTCCAAAAAGCTAGAAGAAAGCATTGTGAAAGCTTTTGGCATAAATAAATGATAAATATGTGAAGAGATGAGATTGTTTAGCCGAGTTTAAACATTATACAATGTACATATGCATCATACATCACATGTGACCCTATTGATATGTACAAGTTTTGTTTTTATGCATCAGCTAAGAATAAATTAGTTTAAGTTAAAAAAAACCCTTCAGATTCTCAGGTCACTTACATAAAATCCTATGCATGTGTTCATGTATACTTTAAATAAACTCTAGAATAACACCTAATTGATACCTAATACAATGTGAATGCTATGTAAATAGTTATATTGTTTCTTTAGTGCATAATGAAAAGGATACAAAATCTGCACATGTTCAATATAGACCTGTCTACCTCTCTCTTTCTCTCTCTCTCTCTCTCTCTCTCTCTCTCTCTTTCTCTCTCTCTCTCTCCTCTCTTTCCTATTTTCCATGCAAGGTTGGTTGAATCCACGCAAACAGAACCTGTGAATGCAGAAGGCTATATATATATACTGCTGAGTCTTGAAGCCCATGGCCTTGTTGATGTACAGCAGAACATGAGGCCAACAGCCAGGTTTTTTTCCATACGGTTTTGGACAGAAGGGCAAACAGGAACACTATAGTCATTCCTTCCTTTTGCCCTTTTCACACAAACTACATTTTTTCATTTATAAAACAGAGGACACATGTAGTTACTTGTCTAAATTTTTTTTTTAAATCTTAAAGTGACTAATATGCATTTGGAACAATGGTTAAAAAGAAAATAAATTGTTAAGTACCAAATGAATACTTCTTATCTAATCTGTCAATTACAAGTTTATAACCAGTCCTTTTGACATCCACAGTGCCCACAGGCGCATTATCATTGCTCTGGATAGTCAAAGTAGCTAACTGTCAGTTCGTTGGCTGTGCAGGAGTTATTACCTTCTTAATATGTTCCCCTGTCTTTCTGAGCTCTAGCTGTTCTTAATTATCTTCAGCTTTTTGTGGTGAGAACATCTGAAATCTGCTCTTTTAATAATTCTGAAATACACAACACATTGTTACTTATTACAGTGATCAACGCATTTTGCCCCATAAACATATAATGTAATTATTATCATTTCTCAGTTAAAAATAAAATGATAAAAAAGAAAGCACCTTCACCTTGTGAGGCAAACATAGTGGAAGGACAATTGGTCTCTAGTGTGCAAGTGCTAAGCCCATTTGGGAGCCTCTTTTCACCATGGACTTTGCTATTATAATGTAAGTCCTGATTACCTGGTGTAACACTATTTAAATTTGGATCTTTTAATTTAAGTTGCTAATGTTATTTAGCTTTGTTTCCTTGGTATAGGCAAAAGAATTACAGCAGAAGTTTCTGACTTTTCAGGCAAAGCCTCTCTGAGTCTTGTTTTTTCATCTCTAAAGTTGAAGTGACAGCAGCCATACATAATAAAAACCTAAGCCACGATGCTAGTTAATAGTAACAGTCAGTTGTCTGCCATTTCTTTTTGTTTAATATTTCTGTCATAAGAACCCTCCTATTGCTATTTTAAAAAATAACATAGAACTATGTTTCCTTCAGTCATTTGTGATCACAAGCAACAGAACACTGGCTGATTCAAGTAGAAAATTATTTAATGGAAGGATATTGGGTAGATCATAACGTCCCTAGAAAAGTTCAAGAGCAAGATTTGAGGTCCACATAATCTAGGGGGAAAATGCTCCAAATTAAACCTCAGAATGAACTGGAGCCACATCCCTGCTGCTGCTGTAGGCACAGACAGCGGTTGGTATACCCAGCCCTTCAGCTCTGGGAGCCAGGTTACTGCCAATAGGCCATGCAGCCTGTGGTGTTTGGTTGCACCCAGCCAGGATTAAATCCTTTGCAGTTCTTGTTTCTTACTGTTACCAGCTTCTGGGTCAGAATCTAGGGCAGTTTTATCAGATTAGTCAAGCCTACATCTTTGGTCTCTGTGCTGGCTACCAGGGAGATTGGAAAAAATGTCTCTCAGATGTTTTAAATTTGTGTAGAGTAAGTTGAACCCTTTCTCATAAGGTGAAGTCCCACAAATAGGAAAAGGGTTAAGGTACTGAAAAAAAAAAGACAAATGCACGTTACAGAATTTTAAGAGATGTAGTAAGCACTGCATGAAAAAACAAGTGTTTTATGATCAGATAAGCAGCATATTAATCAGGCTACATCAGAGAAATTAAAAAACTATATATATATCACAAAATAAGATTTATTAATATACAGAATTGACTCACACATCTGGGGAGGCTGAGAAGTCCCACAGTATGCTGGCTCTCAACTGGAGCCCCAAGAATCTAGTGGGTAACATACTGAAAGCCAGTGAGCCAAGTGTGGTAGATGCCAGTCTGAGACTGAAACCCTGAGGACCAGGGACACTGAGGAAAGGGAAGATCTATGTCCTAGTTCCAGTTTAAGAAGTCAGACAAACAGAAATGTCAATTTTTCTCAGCCTTTTAGCATATAGGGTATTTCCCGGCCACCTTGGAGGTTCCACCTGATTTACTCAGTTCACCATTCAAATGCTAGCCTCTTCTGAAATACCCTCCCAGAGTCATCCAAAGACAATATTTAACCAGATGTCTGGGTGTCCCAAGGCCCAGTCAAACAACACGTAAACTTCATCATCACATTAGAGAGATGCTTTTTTCCCCAACTCAATCCATTCTCCTTACCTTCCACTTGCTTAAAACTTCAATTCATTAGGCAACTTTTGCCTTTTGTCTCTCAAGAAAGCATATGACCTCAGCATTACTGATCATTTGAGAGATGCAAATTAAAACAACACTGAGATTTCATCTCACCCCGTAAAGAATGACTATTATCAAGAAATCAACCAATAACAAATGCTGGGAGGAGGCACAAGATGGCAGAACAGTAAACAGCAGTGTACGCGGCCTCCTTGAAAGATACTGTCCAGATGCTGGAATATAGAAACATGGGGAAGACAAAACGGAGGGAGGTGGGTCCTTTGGACCCAGGAAGAATCTAAAGCGAGAATTGAAGCCCACAGAAAGAGTGGGAAGAGGCACTTAGACAAGGAGGGCAGTGGCTGGCAGTGCCTCTGCCTGGAGGCAGACCCACTCTGTGAAAGGAGTGACTGGAACCTGGGGACGCATGATCAGAGAGCAGCAGCCGTGGTGGCAGCGACCCTGGAGTCCTCAGCCCAGAGAGACGGCATCAGGGGAGAGCGGCAGTGGACAGGGGGAGCAGACCTGGAGAACTATGAGTGAGGAGGTCCTCACCCTCCTATGTGAGGGGGAGATTGGCAGGGAGACATCTTGGAGTTGGGCTGGGAACTCCTGGCTGGGCGCGGACCCACAGAGGTTGCTCAGGCTGAGCCCTGTTCCTGTGAGCATACTGGGGGCCACCTCAGACGGTCCCTGTGGGTGACAGGCTTGGTCTGGAGACCGCAGTTCTGCACACACTCCAGGGGTGTTGTGGAGAGTCTGCAGGTGACCGGTCCACCAGCCCAGGTTCACAGGTGGCACCCGGCCCCAGTGCACACCCCACCAGCCATCACGGAGCCAAGGCAGCAGGCTGGGGAAGGCAGTGGATAGCGCTGTAACAGCGTCCCCAGTGGCAACCATTAGATATCCACAGTCAGCACCGGCTGGAGAAACCAGTCTCACTTCAGAGAGGTTGCAGTCAATGCAGGGAATGCCTGGGTCCCCAGTACCCATTTGACCAGGGGAACCCAGGAATATGCCAAGACAAAGAAGTAGGGGGCAGTCTCTGGCCTCCAGTTCAAGCAGAGCAAGTCCAGGAGATGCAAACGCAGAGGAGATTGGGAGTCCCACAACTGAAGTTTGTGAGGTGATGGCAACTGAAGTAAAGAAACAACTTCAACAAGCTATAAAAGAAATTAGAACAGAAATACTAACTCAACTAAAAGAAGAAATGAAAAGCATAATAAAAGAACTGCTAGGGAACCCTAAAGGAGACATAGATGAAAAAATGGAGCACAGGAAAATGAGAGAAACCTGGAATGAACAATACAAAAAAGATTTAGAATACACAAAACAGATTCAAAGAGATTACCAGGAATTCAAAAAAATCCAATCAAAGTTGGCAAAACCACCTAAAGGAAACTAAAGATAGACTTTCAAACCTCAAACACAGGTTTGCAGCATGTGATCATGAAAGGAAAGATCTATTAAAAATAACAAGAAATCTGGGAGTAACAATACAGCAGCTGTAAGACAACCCAAAGAAACACAGCTTAAGAATAAAAGGTGTGAGTGAAAAAGCAGGGGTCAATACAAATCAAATTAAAAGCCTATTTAAAGAAATAATTTCAGAAAACTTTCCAAGTATAGGAGCAGGAAGTGACTTTCAGATAAGTGAAGCATATAGAACTCCAGCTAAACATAACCAAAATATACCTACACCCAGACATATAATAACCAAGATCCCAGAAATTCAACACAAAAACAAAATATTAAAATCTATTAGAGAGAAAAAAAAAACAGATCGCCTACAAAGGAAAACCCATCAGAATCATGACAGACTTCTTAACACAAACCATCAGGTCCAGAAGAGCTTGGAGTGAGGTATTTCAAGCCCTGAAAGAAAACCCATCAGAATCATGACAGACTTCTTAACACAAACCATCAGGTCCAGAAGAGCTTGGAGTGAGGTATTTCAAGCCCTGAAAGTAAATAACTTCCAACCTAGACTGATGTACCCTGCAAAACTGTCTTTCAAAATCAATGGAGAAACAAGATACTTCCATGACAAAGAACAACTAAAGGAATTTATGACAACCAAGCCAACCCTACAAAGAATACTGAAGGACATTTTAGAGAGAGAAAAAAAGTCCATAGCTCCAGAAATAGCGGCTGAGGGATATCACCGAGCGGGGCAGACAATTGAATAATCCATCATTGGGATTTGAGTCCAGTAATGTCTTCAATGAGCTGTTTAGTTTGATCTTATTCTATCCCAACCTGCCTAATTTCATTATATATGATGACATAGACAGCTATTCCAAAGATAACAAAATATATTAGGGTAGCCTTTATTGATATTTGATCACCTTGTTTTAAAACCCTGTATTGCTTTCATTGTTCTGTTTTGAGTGATTTTAACCTATTTTGGTTTGTTTGATTGTATTGTAACAGATGACATAGGCAATTCCTTAGAAGATACTATGAGGTATTATAGAAATCAAGGTTGTATTATTATGTATTGCTTCCATTGTTTTACCTTTTATTGGTTTTGTTCTGTACTATTTTGTTTGATTATATTAGGCCCGATGGTATGGGCAGTTATTTTGAAGATAACAAGAGATATTACAAGGGGAAAGGAGGAAAGAAGGAAGGGAAAAGGAAAAAGACATAGATTTATATGTGGGTACACATAAGATGGTCAAAATGACTATATTACTAAATGCATTAACTATTGAGAGAGAACAGTTGATACTCATATGATTAGATCAATTTTACATGTCTATATCTGTCAATCTGAGCAACCCCTTTGAAGGTAACGATATACAATGTTACAACCACTGTCAAACTCCAATCATCTCATTTTGTAAACCTATAATGTTACAGTATCGGATTTGTTGTTGTTTGTTGGTCCCTTTAGCTTTTTGTTTCTCTGCTCTGTGACCATTGTTTTATCTTTTATTGTCTTTATTCTGAACTATTTTGTTTGATTATATTAGGCCTGATGATACTGGCAGTTATTTTAAAGACAACAAGAGGTATTCCAAGGGGAAAGGAAGCAAGAAGGAAGGGAAAAGGAAAAAGACATAAGTTTATAAAAAGGTGTACATAAAATAGTTAAAATGACTATATTACTAAATGCACTAGCTATTGAAAAAGAACAGTTAATACTCATATGATTAGATCAATTTTACATGTCTATATCTGAACAACCCCTTTGAAGGTAACGATATGCAATATTACAACTACTGTCAAATCCCAACCATCTCATTTTGTAAACCTATAATGTTATTGTATCGGATTTGTTGTTGTTGTTTGTTTGTCTCTTTTGCTTTTTTGCTTCTCTTTTCTGTGTCCATTTTCTCTTAAATAAAAAAAAATAACAAATCCTGGAGGGACTGTGGGGAAAAAAGAACCCATCTCCATGGTTGGTGGGAGTGTAGAGTAGTGTAATCACTGTGGAAACCAGTGTGAATATTCCTTAAAAAGCTAGGATTAGAGGTCTCATATGGCTGTGCTATCTCCCTTCTGGGTACCTACCCAGAAACATTAAAAACATCATACTACAATGGTATATGTGCACCCATGTTTATAGCAGCACAATTTGTAATAGCTAAATCGTGGAAACAACCCAAATGCCCATAAACTGGGGAATGAATAAAAAACATATTTTTTAATATAATGGATTGCTACTCAGTCATACAGAAGGATAAACTAGAGACTTTTATAGGTAAATGGATGCAACTCAAGACCATACTCATAAGTGAAATAAATCAGAACCATATGTGTAAACATTGTATTGTCTCACTAGTGTGAGAAACTGAATGAGTAAATGAGATTCAAAATGTACAATAGCTCTTGTGAATTGGGAAGAAACTGTTCAAGAGAAAAGACAGACTGTGATGGAGGAAAGGGGAAAGGAAGAAAGGGAAAAAGAAAAATATATTTATACACAAGATCGTTAAAATAGTTACAACTAGTTTCTCTGAGTTCATTGAAAAGAAAGGTTTGTGCTAATACTGTTTGGACAAGATATCATGCTTATATCTTGTACTCTGAATAACTATTATGAGGACAATGATATGTGACATATTAATTATTGTAACAGTCCTACTAACCTATTTTGAAACTGTTTTATTGTTATTTTTACTTTTTTCTCTTTAGAATAAGAAAGTAAATAAACACCAAAAACAAAAAAAGAAAGAAAGAAAGCATATGATCTTTTGGCAAGAAGTAACAACATTAGCCTAGTGATAATCTTGAATTCTTTCTCATTTATTAAGGGAAAAAGACAAATCATTAATTTCCGGCATGTATCAATTATTATGTTTCTTAGGCCAGAGCTGATTTAGTAATACCATAAGTCATGACATTGTGACTGTAACATGAACTTGGGCCAGAGAGCGTTAGAAAAACATTCTTATCAAAATGTGCTGGCTGTTAAATTCTCTGCAAACACTAACACTAACACTCAACCAAGCCCCCGAGTGCTGTGCTGTGTCTCTGTCCCTTCTTCATCCTCTGTTGAGTACAGCAGGCTATGCCGTTGTTGTGGTACCCACTTAAGTTTCCAGTATATTTCCACATAACCTGCAATCAATTATAAATAATTACAAATTTAAACACAACTTTGCAGCTAGCCAACATTAATTGCTGTTTTCCACAATTACAAGGCTTCCCAAACGATTACATTTGTAGGCTAGTTAATGTATAGTGCTTTCAATTCTAGACTATTATGCCAATTACAAATCACTCTAGGGCATCTGATAGTG
The DNA here is from genome assembly GCA_004363535.1 of Dasyprocta punctata. Taxonomy (NCBI): domain Eukaryota; kingdom Metazoa; phylum Chordata; class Mammalia; order Rodentia; family Dasyproctidae; genus Dasyprocta; species Dasyprocta punctata. Next base: position 26,403 of record RJWM01016483.1, read on the forward strand.
CTGATTTGTGAGTTGTGCTATCACCTTATTGAGCTTTTAGCCTGTTAATGGTCCTACTTTCACAATCCTCACATCACTTAGTATAAATTAGCTGTGGCTCGCCAGTTTATGGTAGGGTTATGTGTTTATTGTGTTTTTCTTCAGAAAAAAGGAAACCCTACTGTTTAGTTAATATCATGAATGTTTCTTAATCAATAATCTAGCCCATGGTATTGCCAGAATCTGATTTGTGCCTTTAACACCCAGTGGCAAATTCACTATGTTTGCTAATGGTCTTTCGTTTCCAAAAACATAAAGACATTTGTTTAAATTTAGTATGGAATTCCCATGAAGGCTCCTATCTCTAATCTGGGACAGCTTTTTTCCCATTTTAAACTGATCTTCTCAGGTAAATTACAAATTTCTCTGCCTAACTGGAATGGTTCTCAGTGCCATATTCCAAGCCCATTACCAGTAGTATTCTTCCCTGTAACACCTCCCAGGGTTGCAGATAAAATGAACACTAAATGAAGTGTTCTCACTATTGCTTTAGGATGTCCCTGGGCTCTGCCTGTCCCCAGTTTTCCTTACACTTGGCAGGAAAGATGTTTGTCAAAACATCTGTCTTTTCATTGGTAGTGGTAGTCTAAAGGAATTTGAAATGTCTCACGTCTTTTTCACCTTTTTTCTTTGTATAATGTTCTAAAGTATAAGAAATGAAGAAAAGGAATAAACAAGTGAGAATAAGTTGAAAGTTGCTGGTATAATCCTCAGACTACGTATTCTGAGACCTGAATGAGTCTTGACTTGCCTTGAATACATTATCATGAATGAACCTTAAATTGTTTTTGTTTCCTGTAAAACTTTAAAATGCATTTTCAATGCATCAGGTACATTGCTAGGTTATATTTGAATATTCAATATAATAAATCATAATATATTATAATATGATATAATTTATAGATTACTGTTAATAATATGTTACACATTTTCAATAGCATTTTGACATAAGACTATGGGGAAATAGGAATTATATGGTTCAGAGTAATCAATTTCCATGTTTGAAAAATTGGTCTATATTTGATGTTTCTGTCTGAATTTGCACCTAAAGGTTTTATTCTTCAAGATTCCCTAAAGGAATTAAATAATGTTAGGTGACCTACTACAATAGCAGTTCTGCTCCTAGTAGCAGAAAATTAGGCTGGAATCCTCAAGAGATTTGCCAGCAAAATTAGCAGCAGAGGGTATAAAAGCAGCAACTAATTCTGCTAGAAAATGAGCAGAAGGGAAGGCACTAATCTCATTAGCAGCTATGTCATCAGTCTAAACAGCAAGGATGGAGGAACGAAGTTTTGAAGGCTATTTTCTCTTTAAGAGTTCCTGTTTCTGTTAAGACCATTGACAGGATAAAGGATAATGATAGCAAATGATATCCAAAGGAGCTGAAAAGGCAGGGTGGCATGATTGTTCTGTTGCATGAGTCCATGGCTCAAAATAACTTTGGGCATGTACAACACTGACTGCTCACATGTCACAAATGATTGTCCCTGTATTCAACTTACACCAAAAGCTGTGCCGGAAGGCTAGCCCAACTGAGTAGTGCAATAAGTTCAAATAGGAAGGACATTCATCAAACCAATCCTTCTGCGGAGAAGTCCATGAAGATGAAGTACAAACAGTGGCATGGGTTCTGCTCATGGACTGCTCTCTATAGCAACTGTGTCACTGCTGCAGGGGTGTGTGGCCCCAGCAAGAGGGATGGTGTGTATACTTCATTTCAATTTTAATTGAGCATAAGGTTCTGGGTTAACAAAAGCCTGAATTTTGGTGAGAATTCCAATTTTTCTAAAGGAAAGTGTCTCACAGAGTATATAAGAAAAAGACAATCTCACACTTCACCATCACAGTAGCCCCAGACTGTGGGTCAATGCTCAAATTTGTTTGTTTACATTGTTTTCCTCTTAATACAAATTGACCTGAATTTTATTTCTAGCTTTTAGGATCTCTTATTGCTCATCTGTAATTTTTCTAAGTCTCTTTGGAGTTTGTTGTGAATCAAGTATGACTCACAATTACAGTGGCTAAAGCATGTAGACACAGGTGTCCATGTGGAGTCTTTCGAGGGCATTAAAAATAACAGACCTCTTAGTCAACAAATCCCATCGTGTTGACTTAAATTTCCAACCAGGCACAATCTCCGGTGACCTGACAGCAGTAAGAATATGAAAGTCAAAATACTATTATTTTCTCATTTCCACATTCATTGTGGAATTGACTAAATATTCATTTTTAAAACCCAAATGATTGTCGAATTTTTCTGAGCATAATTAAGAAATTCTAAGCGTCAATACAGTAATTCAGGATGAATGACAAAATGGCCTCATCCAGTAACTTTCACAGAAGATTGTGGTAAGGCTAAAAGTAGTTCTGACTGAATGGATTATCTAGCACCATACTTGGAATGCTACAGCATACTTTAGAAAGCTAAAACATTTTATTTCTTTCTTCCTATGTATTCTTTCACTTATACAATGAAAAATCATTGACTAAATCTGCAATTCTCCAAAATGCTGCTCTGCGAAGGGAGTTTGCCTTAGTTTCTCAACCTGGGAGGCCAAGGCTGGTTTCTTATATTTGTCTTATTTTGGTTTGTATTTGCCCCATCCATTCAAATTTCTTTGGTTTTGAAAAGAGTACCTTAATGTCTCCTTTGGGAGAGACTACTTCCTGATTCTTAGCCCATAAGGTTTAATAGCCAGCGCCAAGATGGATCTGTATCCATGCCTGACTAATCAACACACTAAAACATAGTGATTCTTAACTTATTAATACCTGGAGTTAACATACCCTTGGAAAAACTGGTGATGTGATATTATAAAATCCAATTCCTAATAACAGAACTAATTCTTATTTAAAAGTGCAGCCATTTTCTCCATACAGGCAAATTCTATTTTGTGTGGTCACCATGCCACTAGAGTTATGGCATTTTTCATAAACAGTGACAGTTCCCTACTTGCCTACTGCTTTGATTTTTTGAGCTCTCCTTTGGATAAGAAACTATTGATTTTGAAGGTCATAAGGATAATGCTTGGAAAGGCTAAGGCAGGGGCAGTAGTAAGTGAACAGAATATAGAAACAGTGTCTTCCCTACTCCAGGTTATGGGTTAGATCTAAAATGTGTCCCAAGAGTCTCATGTATTCAGAGATAAACCTTTGGAAGTTGAGTAGATTAACCCACTGTTGACTTTACGAGTGAATGTCCTGAGGTATGACCTGAAGGGTTTAGTATTATCTCTGGCTCTCCCTTCCTTTCTCTGCTTTTTGGCTGTCACAAGGTGAGCAATTTTCCTCTGCCCAGACCCTTCCACCATGATATATCTGCCTTGGAGCCAGCTGACTACTGACTAACTCTCCTGAACCATGAGACCTCATCTTTAAATTGTGGGTGTCAGATACCATATTGTGTCCCAGAAACAGAAAAGTTAACTAATTTACTGGGTAAGGGCAAGGAACTTTTCCCACGGGGCAACAGAGAAGAAAGTAGATTTTGCCTATAAAACTCCACAATAAAACTGAGGTATAGAGGAGAACAACGTTATTGCCATTTTATGTAACATAATCACTGAAGGAAAAAAAGATTATTGAGTGCAAACCAATATCCTTTTAGACCTCTTGACTCATTCTTGGTAGCATACTCTGGGGTCAAATTACCTAGCTCCAAATCTACCATGGCCATTTATGAGCTGTATTATCTTGGGCAAATTATTTATTTTATCTATCTTAATTTCCTCATCTATAAAGTACAGCTTGAGGCTACTTCACAGGGTTTATCTTTTTTTTTTTTTTAGGAATTCATTTATGCATACTTAAAACACTATCAGGCATATCAAAAATACTATTTTTCATCTTGTCAGGTAGCATTGGGTCGTCTCATTAATATTTGCTTTTTGTGTGTGGTACTGGGGTTTGAGTTCAGGCCCTTTGCACTAACTAACAGTCCATTTTTATTTTTTGTTTTGAGACAGGGTCTTGTCCAGGCTGGGCTTGAACTCCAGATCCTCCTGCCTCAACCTCTTATGGTGCTGGAATTACAAGTATGCACCACCACACCCAGAAAATATTTGCTTTAAAAGGAATATGACAAAAAATACAATAAATGTTTAAATTAAAAAAATATTATAGTGAAAAACACATTGCAATTAATCCCCCTCAATCCTCCCTTTCACTCCAAACGTATGTCTGCCACTATCCTGCACTTCCTGCAAAGTTCTGAAAGTTCTCTTTTGTGGGTGCCTTAGTTGTACTGTCATGGTTGCCTCAATGTCCTGAATTGATTCAAAATGTTTACCTTTCATGGTTATTTTGACTTTGGAGCAGGGCCAGAATTCTCACAGCATCGGATCTGGTGAACCAGGTGGATTAGGACACACTATTATGTTTTCATTTGTCAGAAATTGTGATACTAGAAGTGATGTGTGACATGGAGTGTTGTCGTGATGGTGTATGAAACTCTTTGCCCATTTATCAGACCATTTTTAATGCAGATTGCTTATTAAGTGTTCTAATAAGCCCTTATGATATTCAGTACTCCTGGTAGTGTTAGTGGGGATGCAAATTCAGCTCACACAATTCCATCTAGGACAAAAAAAAAACCAACATCACCTTGATGCTGGATCTTGGTCGATGTGCTATTTTCTCATGAAGAGAACTGGGTGATTTCCATTAAGGACTTTGAAACTTGGTCTCAGGATCTTAACCATTTACCCAATTTCCATCTCCTATAATGACATTTCTTAAAAAGCTGGAATCTGAAGTGACACATTACACAACTTCAAGGAAATTGACAAAAGTTCACATTAATGCTTTGTGAGCCATGATTTACAGTGCATTTTAAAACAGCTTCTCTCAACTGTAACTCACAACCTGCTGACTGCACTGAACAAATTGAAACTCATCACACACTGTCACTTAGGTTTGGCACACCGCTTCTCATACTGAATATCCCTGCCTTTCCATTGAATGGCACTCGGCAGCAGCATTCACCATATTGTTGGATCATACTTGTATATCAACAAATGTTCTGATCACTTCATAGTTAGATATATGTTCACATCTCACTTTATCTTCAGGTCCTTTTCTTAACTACCATGTTTCTGACATTAGTACTGCCATTCAGGTTTAAACCCACAACTTTGGGATCAATGAGAGGTGACTTTCCCAGATTTTAGCCAAGTCTAGAAGCCAGGAGAGAGAGAGAAACCTGGTCCATTCTCACCACTAATAGTATGATTTGGGGAATGTCTCTGTGCTTCTCTTGTGCAAATACGAATTATTCCTTTTGAGCCTTCTGAGAGCTGTTGTATGGGTCAGTTTCAAACTCTTATAGGTGATCATCCTGATCTAGAGTTACGAAAGTTGATCTGAATTACGAGTTACTACACTGCCAGCTGCCTGAGGTGGAAGCCACATCTGCCTGTTTACCACTGCATCTCCTCAACACTTCACATGGCTAATGCTAAAATGCATGTTTGTTGAATAAATGAATGAGTAATTTAAAGATAAGAGCAGTTTCTACTGCAGGGATGACAACTGCCTAAGTGACTAATCACTTACTTTTGCGGGGGCAGGGGGGATACGAAAAATTAGGCCATATCTCTTTTAGGTTCTTTAATATTATTAATCCATTACAAAGTTGTCCCAAATGAAAGCTACATTTTATATGCTTATACTACTGCTTTCTTTTGAATTTTAGTTTGGCAGAATTTTTTTACATTGTGGATTAGCGCTGCATGTAGGCAGTATGCCTTTAATTTTTGTCTTTTTGTGGTTTTTTTAAAAGAGAAAATAACTGAAATTGCTTGATAGGGTTCAGTAGCATACCATGAAATCTTTTGGGGGGCATTTTATGGATGCCTTTATAATAGTTCTCATGCTGTGTGTAACTGTTCTCATGCAGTGACATTGGAAAAATACGTTGCCTTTATGTGTTACATTTCTCTGTTCTTGTTAGTGAATTTAGAACAACCTTTGGCAATACTGACCATAGATTACGTTTGTAAAGCTAGATTGAGGCTTTATCAGTCATAATGTCATAAATTTGTATTTGATATAGAGACTCTTATGACATTTGAAACATTTCGATTCTCAATTGCTTGTTAGAAGATCTTAAATAATTTGTTAGTTAAGACAGATGAAAACAAGAAGTTTAGTTTAGTAAGGAACTAGTTGCTACAAGGTCTCAGAGAAAAACTCCCCTTTCTGTAATATTTATTGAGTTTAGTCTCTAGTATGAGAATCTGAGAATGAGACACTTTTAAGACTGAAATTAGAGAAGATGGTGGTACGAAACAGCATTCCGATGAATACTGCTTTTTTTTTTTTCAGCGTTGAGCTTTAGTAGCAGATATTTGTTAAACTTTTTCAATTTCTAGAACATGTTGAGAAGCAATGTAAAATCCAGTTTTTTCAGTTGGAGAGTGGCACAGCTGGATGACGGATTTTCTCGTGAGTAATGGAAGGGTTGTGGAGGAGAGCTTCTGTGGTTGTGCCTCCTGTTGTTCCCTGATGAATTTTGTTTTTAAAGGAATGTGTAGAATGAGACTAGTGACTTCATAAGTAGTAGCTTATCATAAATTAAATTCACCTGGGGGAGGGCTAGAGAGGTGTGAACATCTACCTATTTTACGTGTATGACTTTTCTTTAAAAATAAGTCTTTGGTTTGCTAAATAGATAAGAAGAGGTGCTTTTGTAGGACTTGAGACATCTCAAATTCAGTTTGGATTTGTGAACTCCAGACAAAGGCTCTGTGTACTGTAAGTTTGTATGTGTGTACAATGCCACAAACAGAGCAAGGAACTGAAAATCACCCTCATTGCTCTATTTGTGAACGGCAAACATAAGAGCAGTTAAATTGGGCACCCCTGGTCATTCACTGAACAAATATTAAATGTGTACTCTGAGCTTCAGGTCTTTGTTAGAGAAGGGAGGAATCAGGCTAAATTTGATTTCCTATTGGTGGTGTAATTAAAATCCCCATGTATGTAAGATGTAATAGGAATATTTATTCAGTCATCCATATTTGTTAAATTTTCATCATATAAAAGCACTGAAGTAAGGGCATGAGAGGAAGAATAATAGTCCTAACCATCAAAGTTACATGGCAATTGCTTGGTGTATACAAATGACATAAAGCAAACAGTGTTAGTTCAAAAACCTGCACTGCAAGATTGCTAAATCCCTACGTCGCCTCTTCGGCTTACACATAGTCAAGTGGTAAAAGCTGCTGCAGGTCTGGGCAATGCTTCCAAGTATGATTTCACTTGGCCCTTCAAGTTTAGTTCTGTTTGCTGGGCTTCTCTTCTTAAGGCCCTGCCCAGAAGGAACTTGACTTTTTGTTGTTGTTGTTTGTTTCTTTGTTTGTTTATTTCAAACAGTCTGCTGTCTCCAAGAAGCCCAGTGAGTCCAGTTGTTCTCTCTGGCAGGAATTCCAGCTGCAGCCTCTGGCTCTGGCCATGCGCCTGTTCATGGCTTCATAACTTCTCTGGACTCAGCACAGCTCCGGAGCCACACTGTGGTCCGGAACAGCTTCCTGCTTGCTGATCAGTTGCTTGTTTCCTTTTTCTGCTTGTCGCTGGGAAAGAGCATAGGATGTGTTTCGTATCCATTGTATCATAGTTGGTGTGTCTGCCTTCAACTCAGTCTCTTCATTTTTCCTGATGTAGCATTTGGTCTAATGAGATAGGAAGACAAGGTCTGACCCTGCCTATGGGGTTTACAGAAGTTGTGCAATCTGGAACAAAACAGTTAACTGTTTCTGCCCCTGTGCACTCCACTTCAGAGGGGATAATAGTTTTTAACTTCACCTGATTGTTATGAGGATTAAAAAAGCTAGTGTTGGTTAAATGCTTGCTACATAATTACTATGCTCAGTACACATTAGTTAGCATCTTCTTCCCTTTCTAGTGCCTCACTGTAATTAGTTCATCTCCACACTTGTGCACCTGAACACTGTACAAGCTCAGCTCCTAAAAACTCATTCACCATGTTTATCAGCCAACCTTTCACAGGTTCTCCAGGGAGAGCTCTGGATCCCTTTCCCAGTGGCAGTTAGGAAGGAGTGCGGTTTCCTTATCAATGCAGTGTCTGTGAAATAGAGATTCCCACAGACAAGCTTGTGCATCTGATATACAATCTGTGCTCAGAAAGTGATGATTCAAGCAAAGGGATGGGAAGTACAGGCATGAGAGTCTGAGCTCACACTCAGCCCCAAAGAAGCCCTTGCCCTGTACCAGGCACCAAGCTAGTTGGTGAGGTAGCAGACACAGGCTCAGTTGTTCTGCTGCATTCAATTTGGAGAATGGAAACCATGTTTTCCTTGTCCCACAACTTTCTGTAAGCACCTGGTAAGATAACATATCCAAACAGACATTTGATAGATAGACTCTAAGAGCAATTAACAGGGAGTGAGAACAGGACTGTATCCCTTTGGTTTCCTTACCTGTGTGATAATAGGGTCAGTCTATGTTCTTAAAAATTTCTGCTTCTTCTAAATGACTAAGTAGTGACTGACATTTAAAGCTAATTGCAGGCAGGTACACTAGTACCAGCTGTCTCTTAAGTGAGGGATTTGATTCTAAAGATAAATGCCCATAGCATTTCTGAAAGAAGCATGAAGGTTTCCAGAATCAGTTTTGTAGATTGTTTTTGAATTATCATAACCTCAGTGTTTAGATTTTTGTTTTGAAACTAGGATAGAGAAAATTAAGTTAAAATGCCATCGGGTTTAGCATGGAGTTAATGTTGGATCTTTTAAAGCTGCTGATGCAACATTTTAGTTGCTCCACAAATATTTGGTGACAAAGTCTCTTTTCTTCCTGAGAGAGGTAAATATGCCATTTATCCAAAAACAAGTACATAGGGGGTAAAATTATGTACAAAATTTAACTCAGTATGAGTCTGAAGTAATGATTTCCATACACAATTAGGCTTGGGTCCAGGTTCTCTGTGAATGATACATATTTATATTTACAGTTTGTTTTGTATGTAGTAAATGACTGATGATAAAGATGTATGTATTATATAATCCCTATTTCTGTGCTAGAAAACAAAGCAGCCCAAATCCACCACAGTAAATTGTTTTGATGAAAAGGTATTAAGGCAAGTATATATTAAAGTTCCCTAGTACTACTTTATACCAATTTCTAAAGGTGTACCTACAATTTTAAAAGCCCTAAAAGATGACTCTGTGTAAGTCTGCCACTTGGTAGACGCCTAGAGAAAATGAATGACCTTCCCAAGGTCACTCCATGAATTAACAGGAGAACTGGAACTCTAACTCTCTTCTCTGGTCCATTAATCCCAAAGATTTTGTACATTGTGTTAGGAGCAAATGGACACTGATCATAGGTGCTACTCATTGTAAAGTTGTTCAGTTTAGAAGAAGAGTTGGGGAGGGAGTGGACGGGTAGATGAAAAATATGAACTGAAGGGAAAAATGGAAATAGAAGTTTTGCAAATGAGAAGAGGACCAAGACTTGGAAGGAGCAAGGAGGGCTGGGAGGGGTAGAAGATGAAAAAAGAATTAAGATGTGTTACGTACATGTACAGGCTCAGCATGGTAAATGTAATCATTATGTATCACAAACATGTACTAATAAAAAATTACAAACAATAAACACTATAAAACATTGAAACAAAAAAGAAATCTCAGAATGTCCATGGCCATATATCCTTGCTTTAATATTTTCTCCTAGTCAAGCTTCTCACTCCTACACCAACCCTTTCCTGGCTTCCTTCAATATAAAAATTTCTTCACCTTTAACAGTTTCCCCTTTCTAACTTTTTTTTTCTTGTATTTCTGCATCTTGTATAAAACTGCCCATCACTTGCTTTACTTTTATTCTCATAAGACTTGGTCCCACTGGCAGTACATCCCTGACAAGCTCATAGCATCTCCATTTTGCAGTCTTAGGATTTTACTTTCAGTTTTGAAAGGTGGTGCATGTGCATTCATATCTGGTATTTTTTATTTCAATTATTTTTGAGCTACTATCAAAGATTTAATGTTGACAGTGGAGACTTTATCTCTCTCCTCTGACACTTTGAAGACAAATTCCTTCACCCTGGATCACCCGGGGACTCACACTATTAAGTCCTGGATGGAACACTAGATATTACCTGACAGACTTGTTTGCTAGTGGTAACCTCTCAGAGGGGCGAATAAACATGTAAAATAACTGAAGGAGAAAGTAATTAGGTTTTTGAAGTTACCTTGGTGGAAAAATTGTTACATTAAGCTGGTGTAGGTGGCTAAATATCAGATTCTCTCATCCTAAACTGTTAAAACACTTTCTCCTAGAAAATAGGGAGACTGAGAGAGAGAGAGAGAGAGAGAGAGGGAGACGGAGAGAGCGAGAGAGACTTTGCCCTAGCTTCCATGGGGAAGTGAAGTCATTTTCTACATCTATATGCACCTACTGGTTTATAATGTCTCTGCTCTCCATATAGGCTAATTGCTCACTCAAAAGGAAATATTAGTCTCTGGGACACCAAGTTAATAATATGCCTTTCAAATAGTCAGTGTGAAAAATTGATGGGGAAGAATTCTGCTTCTGGTTATGTCAGATTAGCTTGTATCAGACCAGCCCTCACATTCAATAAAATTATAAAAGCTGGATTAAAAAATTGTTTGAAGGCATTTGAAAGTTTCTGCTCTGTGCTTGAGGGACTATGATATTGAACAGAAGGGAAGCACAGAAAGCATCTGACATTTGGCTCAAGATCTCTCCTGAGCCATTTGCTGATTTATAAGCAGTGACTGAAATGAAGAGAAGCTAAGCAGAGCTTTTGGCAGGCTCACAGGACTGATGAGACAAAAACTGCAGGGTAAGACCCTCCGAAGGGAGGGGGTGGCTAAAAATTCCAGGCTTACAATGCACCCCACCCCCAGTGATTCAGACCTCAGGGCAAACAAGAAATAAGCCAGCCCTTGCAAAGACTAAAACCAAGATCTGAGTCATCTGAAACCCCAATTAGATTAAAGTGATCTGCTTCTAACCTAATTGACTGATAGAAGCTGGTAATGAGGATTATTCTCTAAGGGGAAGGTAACGTCATCCAGAGCCTTACTTTATTTCTATACTTTTTCAAAAATAGTGCCTGGCATTTGATAAAAATTAGAAGAGAAAAAAAACCATGAAAATATATTGGTTTACGTGGACTAGGCAAAGGTTTTAAACGTATTATAGCAAAGGTACAACCCATCAAAGAAGGATTTGATTTATTGCATTTCCTTAACAATGAAACTTTCTGGTGAAAGATGCTTTTAAGAGGATCACAAGATAAACTACTGAAAAAGATAATATATTTGCATATCATATTGCTGATGAAAGATTCACATCCAGAATATATAAGAAGTTTCAAAACTCAATAAAAAGAAAAATATCCATTTTTAAATTGGGCAAAAGATTTGAAAGGACACTTCACCAAAGACAATATATAGATGACAACTAACACATGAAAAATGTCCAATATCATTATTCATTTAGGAAATAGAAATTAAAATCATGAAACTTCATAACACACTAGTCATGATGGCAACAACAAAAAGAGACAAAATTAAATAACTGAAAGAATTCTTGTATCCAGCTAAAATGCAAAATGTGAAACCACTGGTTTTCTCATGTATTGGTGTTGGGAAAGGAAAATTATTCAGCCACTTGGTGGTGAAAAGATTTACAGGTTTTTTTAAAAAATAAAGTTATATATGCACTGAAAATGTATCGATCAGCTTTCCTATGGTTGGGACAAAATACTTGACACCCATAATTTAAGGAAGGAAAGGTTCATTTTGGCTCTCAATTTCAGAGATTTAAATCTATGATCTGCTGACTCCAAAGCAGGAACTTTAAGGGAAAAGCCACTCACTTCATGGTTGCTAGAAAGCAGAGCACAAGGGCAGAGGGTTAGCAAGAGATGCATACTTCAAAGGTGTCCCTCAGCGACCCATTCTCCAACTGGGCCAAACCTCCTGACAGCACATCCACAGCTATGACTATCAGAGAGGTAAGCCAATGATGAGCATAGGCACCACATGCCATGATTCAATCGTTTCTCCGGGAACCTCATAATTTAGTCAAGTTGACAATTAAGATTAACTAGTACAAGTTCACCCCTGACAACTTAATCATATTTCCTTAAACCATATTTAGTATCCAAATAAACACAATAGGAAGATCATAATTCAGCCTAACATGATTTAATTATCCTGCATACAACCAAAAATCTAATAATTTCTTCCCCAAATTAACATTTCCACCACTGCTCAAAAGTCCAAATTCAAGTCTCCTCTGAGACTCAAAACAAGCTCTTAATTGTGAACCTCTGTAAAAACAAAACAAAACAAAACAGGCTACATGTTTCTAAAATAAAATGGCACAAGGCAAAACATTCTCATGGAAGGCAGAAAAGAAATGGGTCAAACCAAGACTGAAATCCAGCAAGGCAAACATTAATAGCATCTGGGGCACATAGATTTAGAGGACCTGGGCTAACTCACCCCTATGATATTGTTTCAGCCCACCTGGCCTCTCTCTTGGATTGGCTTCCACTGGCCGCCTTTGGCTTTGCTCAGCAATTGTTCCACATTCCTGGTACCTCCAGCTTTCTGGGATCTCCACTGCAGCTTTGGCATCATTCCCACAACTTCATGCATCTTCCTCTGTATTAATCAGGGCTCTTTAGAGAAACAGAATCAACAGAAAAATATACATATAATTATGCAAGGGAATTTGTTAGGTATGTTTATAGGATCAGAGGCGGGATGATCCATGATGGTTGCCCATATGACAGAGATCCAGAGGATTCACTAGCTGTTCAGCCCAAGAAGATGGAAACTGTTGAATAAGAGAGACTGAAGATGCAGCACCAGTCACCAGAACTATGCTTCCCTAATCTTCTAGGCATTTCTTACTCCAGTCAATTTTATAATTAACAGTAGCACTCCCTAAGGAGCATACTGCCTCCTAGGCCTTCTTTAGAAATCTTAGTAGAAACTCCCATGCTCCTATAACTCTTGCATTTTTCTTGCCTGTGCAAGAATCACATCAAGCTCAGTTGCCAATTTGAATACTAGCCAGCCTCCCTCTGAGGCTGCAGTGGCTGAGCATCCTAAAATGAATCTTGGGAAGCCAGTTTTCTTGGTGGCTCTTTTTGAACAGGAGGCACAGGAGCTCTCTTCTTAAGTGAAAGGTTTACATTTTGCAACCTTGAATCTGTTATTGGTGGAGTCTTATTAATTCCTGAGATGCCTTCAAGGTATCTTTATTCTTGCCCTAGTTCTTTCAAACTACTTATAATCTTTTTCTTCTCTTCTCTTCTCTTCTCTTCTCTTCTCTTCTCTCTCTTCTCTTCTCTTCTCTTCTTTTCTCTTCTCTTCTCTTCTCTTCTCTTCTCTTCTCTTTTCTCTCTTCTCTCTTCTCTTCTTCCCTTCCCTTCCCTTCCCTTCCCTTCTCTCTTCCCTTTTCTCTCTTCTCTCTTCTTTCTCTTGTCTTCTCTTGTCTTCTCTTCTCTTTCCTTCTCAGTAATGGGGATTGAATTTAGGGCCTTTGTATCAAGCTATTTTCAGTCATTCTTATTTTTTATTTTTGAGACTGGGTCTTGCTAATTCACTAAGTTGTCTAGGCTGGGCTCAAACTTGTGATCCTTCTGCCTCAGTCTCCCAGAGTTGGGAGTACAAGAGTGGCTCACAACATCCAGATTTGGTTTCTTTTTAATGTTGCAAATGTCTTCAGCAACCATATCCTAACTGGACCTAACTTTATGGGTATCTTTTTTTTCGGGCTAAAATTTAAGTTTTTAAGTCTTTCTGCCCTGTTTTTCATTCTCAGTTCTCACTATAAATTTGGCTAAAAGAAGTCAGCAATACTCACACCACAGCCTGAACTTTGGACTGTCTTGAAATTTCATTAGTATGTCTGTATTTATTGTGGCAGTACTCACAGTAGCCAAAAGGCTTAGGTGCCTATCAATAGATGAGTAGGTAAAAAGAATATAGTATATAGGCATGATAGAACATTATTCAGTCACAAAGGAGAGTAAAATTCTGTTATTTGTAGCAAAATGTTTGGAAGTGGAGGGCATCATAGTAGGCAAATTAAGCCAGACACAAAAACAAGTACCACATATTCTTTCTCATATGTGGAAGCTAAACAAACTTGATCTGAATGTAGTTTAGTGATTACTAAAGTTGCAAAGGATTGAGAGGTGGTAGATTGGGAAAAGGGAAGATGAATGTGTTGAAATAACACACTGTAACCCACTAGCATGTGCAATTACTACTGCTAACCAAAAGTAAAAAGTAATGAGACTTACGTAGGAACACTTCTCAAAGAGATAGCAGAGCAACAAGTCATTTATATTTAAAAATGGAAAACGTTTTGTTATCCAAAAATAAATAGAATGTTTAGAATTAATTGGTGGAAATAATCATATAATAGTTTTAACTTTACTCTCAGGAAAAGCAGGCTGTAAATTAAAACTACATGAAAATACTCCTTTAACATTTATAGTGGTTGCATTTTCTTTTGTTCTCTATTGTGTATCTTGCATGTGTATTTAAGGAAGTGACTGTTTCCCTGTCACCATAAAGTTCCAAAAAAGTTTTTAAAAAAAGAAAAAAATGCTGAAGTGTTTCCTGTGAAATCACATTTGTGTTATTGGGGGAAGACAGTAGATAAAAATTTACAATGTCTCATGTAGATGAAGGTGTTTCCTTTATTACAGAACAAAAAATGAATTGTTAGATTTTGGACTTAGGGTCTGAAAGCTGGAATCAGTAGGCTCAATCTTTAGTTAAAGATAGATAATTAGAATTGGGTACAAAGACAGGAATGAAGCTACTAACAGGGGGTCTTGTAGATACATAAAAGCCAAAATGAAATTTGGTTGCCTCTTTCTACTACTTTTTAAAATTAAAAAAGATGTATTTTCTAGAAAAATTTAAAAAGTACAGGGAAAGATTTAAAAAAGTAAAACTATCCTTGAACCTAGTACCCAGAGCTAAAAACTTACCAGTGTGAACCTATTCTTAGAGTTTGTTTTCGAGGTCTGCATTTAAGAAGACATTTAATATATTATAATAAGCTCTCCACCCACCATTGCTCTGGAACATTTTCTCACATTGCTATATATTGTTCTGTATTTAATGGTTTTCAATTCTTCATAGAATTTCCTGTGTGGATTTCTTAAAATACAGAAACTCAGATTTTACTTCAAGTTTCCTGATTTGACTCTCCATAGAGAGACTCAGACATCTCTTTTAAAAAGTTTCACATCTGATCTCAATGTACAGCCTGCACAGAGAATAGTATAGCAAAGTTTTTATCCTTTTGTATGCATGCACCACGAGTTTAACTTATCCCCAATGTAATTGGAGATTTGCATTGCTCTTTTCTTGGTGGGGGGATCTTCAGGAATCTTGTGGTGAGTATTCATCTGTGGATGCATCCCTGATTAGTTCCTAAGATTAAATTCTTACAAGGAAAATTGCCCAGTTCAGTTTAACCAAAGGGTTCTGATTGCCAAATCATATTCCAGACATAGTTTTGCAAAATATCCTAGCATTTCTAGCATAAGCATTCTATGAGACTCCCTGCTTTCCTATACTATCAAAAATAATAATATTAGAGTGGTAAAACATTTAACCAATTTTATTATTTTGACATATGTATTTTTTTCATTACCATTAGGTTGAACAGTTTTTCTTCAGTGATTAGCTCTTTCTATCTGAGAAATAGTTTTTAAATGGAGCAAGAATTGAAGAAAGTCTAAAATTTTAATGTAAAAATGAAAATTAGTTGGCATTGTGCCCCAAGTCAAGAACTAAAGCAAAATTTGAGGGACCGGGGTTAGAGAGAACAATGGCCACAGCAGCAAACAAGCCCAGTCTGGGAACTGGCACCATGTACAGGACATAGCCAGACTGGGAACAGCCAGACCACAGCCCCTTTCAGTGCACAGGTTGGCAAACAAGAAGTACCAATTCCCCCCCCCCCCCCAACGTAAGTGACCAGCTTATCTGGAGAAACACAGACTGTGATGATAGCTATGGAGGTGAAATGCAATTGGGTGCCTGTGGTGCTTTGGTATTTCACTAACATTGCAGGTCTAGGACCAGTGGTCTGATCATAGGTTCAGAGGATATTGCTAAGCAACGTGTCATCTAGGCAGGGTCTCCTTCTGAGGGTTGTAGCCATTGTTGATTCCCTATGGTCTTGTTTTGAGGTCCTATATCATTTCCATTGTTTTGTTGGGATGGGTCTTGTTCTCTTTTGTTTTGTTTGATTATGTTAAATCCCATGGCAGGAGAAGCTGTTTCAAGGATAGCAAGATATATTATGGTAGCAATTTTGGATTTATTATTGGCTTGTTTTGAAGTCCTTTATCACATTCATTGTTTTGTTTTTATTGTTTCTATTCTATTCTGTTCTATTTGATTTTTACTATGTCCAAAATTATCTGCAGCTATTTTGAAGACATCAAGGGGTATTATGGTAACTACTGTTGATTTCATAATGTTTTGAAGTCCTGTATCTCTTACACTGGTTTGTTTTGATTTGTTTTATTCTGTTATGTACTCTTTAAAATGAAAAAAAAACTTGAAGACTTTTTACTATGAAATCTAGAGTTATCATAAGTATATTTTTGCTTTTCTATAGTACTGGGGGATTGAGCTCAGGGTCTTCATAATAATTTACATCCTCAAATTGTTTTTTCTTTCTTTCTTTTTTTTTTTTTTTGAGATGGGGTATTGCTAAATTGCCCAGACTGGTCTTTAACTTGCAATTCTCTTGCCTCAGCCTCCTGAACAGTTAGTTAGGATTACAGGCATATATTACAATGCCTTGCAATATGTTTGCTTTAAATTGAAGTAAATAGAAAAAAATTAAAGTACTCAAGGACTGTGTTTATGTCTTCTTACTACATTTAAGTAAATCAACATTTGCAAATGTACTTTGTAAATTATCTACAAAATAATTCAAATTAAGTATACAACTGGGCCATAATTTCTGTCAGTTCTATTCTAAATATTTATTAAATGCTCTGTAAGCAGGAGATCCAACAGAGAAGAGAACATACATATTCCTATACTTTTTGGAGGATTTATTTACAAAAACTAATCACAAAGATATGGGTAGGTAGGAAGAGAACTGCAGGGATAGTGCAGGAACCCAGTGCTGGCATGAGCAGGGTGCTCCCTCTCCAATCCTGGAGCTAAGGATTAGGTGCAGAGGCTGGACCACCGGGAGTACTTTAGCCCTTTCCTGCTCCATGTCTACACTCGTCTTCAGCATCTACAACTCATTCTCCATACTTTACCTATTGAAAGTCTGCTTATTTTTTACTCCTCAGCTTAAGACAGCTTCTTCAGGAACATTCACCCAGATCCTTAGTTTTCATTAGAAACTGGTATTATAACCTTTTAGAGCACCATGAATTTTACTTCTCATGGTTTCTTTAAGTGTAGCTCTATCATTATTTGTGTGGCAGTTTGTTGGAAGTCTGTCTTGCCTAGTAGACTATAAACTCCATGGAGGTATGGCTTTGCCTACTCCTGTTATATCTCTAACAGACAAAATAGTGTCTGGTATGCACTGACCTAATTTTAGTGTTTCTCTTAAGCAGTATGGTTTATGTGTTTAAAATTCTTACCTTCATGTTTCAGTATATGCATGTGGCATTTAAAACTCAAGCCTGTGAATGAACACCTTCTATCTCTTTTCACAGCATCTCTTATTAATAGACCTAGAAAAAACATCTCACAAAGAATTCCTATAATGGGAAACTCACCTTTCAAGTCCACTATATTCTTGGTTCCTCAAAGTAGGGGTGGCGGCCCCATGACACAGGTTTCTACACAAGGTAAACATTTGCTGAGTGGAGCAACATCATTATTCTTACAGTATTCTTTTGCCACCAGGAGTCAGATGATGATATCAGATAATTTTCCTAGTTGACATGGGATTCTGAGCTTTACAGATAGTGAGACAGGGTCCCAGGGAAGCTGCTAACTCATGTAACACTACCATTGGTGTCTTAGAAAATGGCAGCTCTTCCTTAGACATTTACTTTCTGTTGCAAATTGTTGTCATATGCTGCTGATTTTGATGGAATTTTACTGCCAAAATTGTCCTAATCATTATCCAAATCTATCACACGCTCACTGTGAATGCATCTCCCCAAGTGGTGTCACTGTACCTGCCCAACTGTCCATGACGGCGAACTCTGGGAAGGGCACCAGGTGTGGAATGAACACTGAAAATGTGTCACCCGCTGCACGTATCTGCAGTGAGTTTTCTCCACAAAGTACAGTAAATGTCAAAAATCTTTCTTTATGCTCAGTGGGATTTTTCTGAAGAAAGACTGTAGCTGCCTAGATAGGCCTTAAATATTTGATTTCCCTGTTCTCATTTCTTCTTCTCCAACCCCATCAGTTTTGCTCGATTCCATTTTGCCCATGTCACTCTGACTGATCTCTTACTTCACTTTTATGATAGACCTTTAAATTTCCTCTTTAAATTCATCCCGGAGGGCATCATCTTTCCTGCCTTGAGGAAACAACAACAAATAACCCAGGTAGTCTACTGGATAACTTAGAGTATAACACAATTATATTTTAAAGTAGCTGTTTTGTTGGCATGAATATTTTCCATTGCGATGCATTTTATCCTCTTACTCAGCATTTCCTGAAATGGTATTTTGGAAGATGATAAGAAGAGTGTGGTTAAAAAACAGATTTCTGTGCTGCTGGTTCAACACAGGTTTTATAAGTTTTTGCAATGATTTAGTTTTTTTTTTTTTTTTTTTTTTTTTTTTTTTTTTTTTTTTTTTTTTTTTTTTTTTTTTTTTTTTTTTTTTTTTTTTTTTTTTTTTTTTTTTTTTTTTTGGTAGGTTTCACTTAGCTGTTTAATTTGGTTAGTGTCCATCTTGAATTTAGAATGTTTTAAAACTTAGTTAACCACAAAGCCTTTGTAGCATCTCTTAAT
>RJWM01016484.1:0-45388 GCA_004363535.1 Dasyprocta punctata
TCTTTCCAAAGTATATAAAACCATAAATTGTTCATCATGGTTTTATAATGGGGGGGAAGAACCTAAATGTTATTTTTGGAGACTAGTGTAAATTACAGTAGATTCATAACAATATCATGTAACCATTAAAATTAGGTTTATTAAGAATATTTAGTTACATTTGGGAAATGGTCATAATTGAGCAGTATAAAGTAGTACAGAAACAAGATAAAATTTTGTATATGCAGTTTTATTTTTTTTTTTAAAAAAAGCTTTCTAATGTATGGAGGGAAAAATCTAAGCAGAAATATACCAAAGTTTTAATAATGATTTTCCTGGATGCCAGAGGTAATACAGTGGTTGCTATTTCCTTCTTTATACTTTTCTCTACTTTTCACTTACTCAAGATTGAAAAAACTGGGCGCGCGATACTTTGATAATTGTGTATTACTTTCAAAATCATGCGTACATGTGATAGTTATACTATTACGAGAGACTGTGTGTGTACGTGTGTGCGAGAGAGGACCAGTTCCATAGGATGGCAGGGGAGAACCGGGAATGGGGAACAGCCTTGAGACAAGGCCGGCAAGGCAAAGTGATGAGAGAGAAGGTCAAAGAAACTGCCACTAGCCGTCAGGTAGGACTTGTGATTAAAACGCTGGGAAAACCCTTGTATTGCAAATATCACGGATATTTTACCTCTGTGGAAGATCCTTCTCAACAGTGTGTAGGAAATAGATTAAGGACAAGGGTAGAAGTCATGGTCAGTTGAGAGAGCCCCGCAGTGGTCCAGATGCAAAGTGAAGGCGATTTGGCGTGGAGTACTTATCTGATGTATTAGCTGTGGGCAGCACTTAATCATCATAGTGGATGTGGTTTGATAAGTCTTCACTCGTTAATTCTTACCGTAGCCCTGGAGGTTGGTGCAACTATTAGTCCTGTTGGAGCTTTGCAAAGGCTAAATAACTTACCCAAGGCCAATAAACTGAAAGAGGCAAAAAATTAGTTTACATCCCAGCTCTGTGGCCTCCATAGCCAACATGTCCTGTTCCTACCATTTAGTAAGTATGAACTGTCTTATTTAAGAGGTGACAGTGGAAATGAACAAGAGTGAGCAATGAGCAGACAGGCATCTGTACCCCACGCGTACAGTGTAAACTGTCTTCGTCACCCATTGCTACACCCATGCCACTCCTGATAGCAACTCTGGTCCCACTACATCTGCTGCAGCAGGCTTGAGCTGCCTCGGATCGACAGAGCAAGATTTCAGGGGCCCCTCAGAGATAGCTGGGTGGCGTCGCCCGGATTATCTGCCTCATCGAGGGAACTGGCACTGTCCCTCTCAGAGCCTTAGTTTTCTTATTTTAAGATGTTGGAGCTTGGGGTAGGCATCTGTTCCTTGACACCCCCAGAGCTCTGTGCTGGTCCCATCACCATGTCCTAGCCTGTCATCTGCTTTTCTGATATTTCACCTCACAGATATTTGAGGCTTAATGAGTGTTCTGCTCATCTAAATTAAATTCGCTGCCTTCTGATGAAACGGTTGCCTAATATTTTCTTCTTTTGCGTTTGCATGTAGAAAGGGGTCTGTGCACCCAGTAATGAACTTTGTAAAAGAGTTCAACAAGGGCTGGGATATAACCTGATGGCACAGCACCTGCCTAACAAGTGCAAGGTCCTGAGTTCCATTCCTGGTACAGAGAGAGAGAGAGAGAGAGAGAGAGAGAGAGAAAGGGAAAGAGAGATCAGCAAGAGGAGGACAGAGTAGAGCTAAGAAGAGTTGGAAACAAATCAAGGGGAAATGGTGCCGGTTGCCACCGTGTCAGGGTAATGATACCATTGTGCAAAGCCAGAGTAGCTTAGACTACAAGATAGAGTCATTCAGATCTGTTCCCACTACTGTCACTCCCACTCTGCCTCCAGTGACTCCCACAGTGTAGAAAGACTGGGGTAAATAAGATGTAGAATGCTGTGTATTTGCCCCATCACCTTTGAATTTGCTCTTTCAAATTAACAGTTCCTGTACGTTCACTCATTCATTTTGCAGTACTTCAAAACATACCTGAACAGATAAAATGAAATGAATACTGAGGTTGAACATTGAGGACAAAGAACAAAATCCTTTCTTCTATGGCATTCGCAGTGCACAGTAACCTGTTATCCTGGTTTGTCCTGGTCTTTCCCAATAGCAAATTGAACCAGGCCTTTCACATGCTAGACAAGCGTACTACCACTGAGCTATGTCTCCTCCCTGCCCTCCTCTTTAAATTTTAAATTTTGAGACAAATGTTTCACTAAATTGCCCCAGGTGGCCTTGCCCTTACAATCCCCCTGCCTCAGCTTTCCAGTAGCTGGAACTCCAGGTATGGGCCACCACACTCAGCTTCTTGGGTGTTCTTCGTATTTCCAAGTACCGTTTTTCTACTTGACAGCATTGATTAATGTGTAAGATACTTGGGTAG
This sequence comes from Dasyprocta punctata, assembly GCA_004363535.1. Lineage (NCBI taxonomy): Eukaryota > Metazoa > Chordata > Mammalia > Rodentia > Dasyproctidae > Dasyprocta > Dasyprocta punctata. Next base: position 2,442 of record RJWM01016484.1, read on the forward strand.
TAAATCCTCATACCCTTCACTTTTCCTTTTTGGTATGTTCTTCTATAGCCTTATAAATGAGTTTCAATGATTTCCTAAGAGATTTCTCAAAATATTAAGCCTGTAAAAATTACTAGAACAGATAAGCAAATGAAATGAGTGCTAAAGTTGAACATTTAGGGCAAAGAACAGAATCCTTCCTTTGACAGCATTAGCAGTGCGTGGTAACCTGCTATCCTGCTTTGTTCCAACCTTTCCCAATAGCATTTGACTCTCTCTCCTCGTATCCTTGTTAATGCTTTGTAGAGCACTACTGGAAAATGCAGGTTTGGGATGGGGCAGTTAGTGACCATGTGGCTAATTGAATCAGCCTTATTTTAATACCTGGTGTGAGACCAAATGAGGCTTTTATGATACTCAGGAAAATAAGCATCTTCGCTTTTTAAGAGTAATGGAGTCACCTATGAAATATACTATACGATAAAAAACGTCTAACTTGCTTTGAAAGTAAAGCTAAATAATAAAATACAAAAAGAAAAAAATAAGCCTGGTTCCCATTTCTAGCTTCTTTAATATCTACTTACTTGAAAGTTTGCCCTATTTCTAAAGGGTGACAAATCCTCCTGCAACCTCTTAGCAGACCAGAAGAAAGATTCTGAGCATGAACCAGTCATCCCTCTGCCTCCCAGGGACACCACGATGGCACTTCCTTGCACAGTGGCTTTGTAACATGGCTTTCGCTGTTTCTGTTTGTTCAACTGGTACTGAATTATTTCTTTGGAAGTAGTCTGCACAGTCCATGAGAAACAGCCCACCTACTGGGTCTTGTCCTGCATCATCTTTTTTTTTTTTTTTTCCCCTGGCACTGGGGATCAAACTCACAGCCTCACGCCTACCAGACAGGCGCTTAAGCCGCTGAGCCAAATTCCCAGCCCTGGTTTTTTGAGGCAGGGTGACACTATGTAGCTCAGGCCGACCTTGCACTCGCGTTATAGCCCAAGCGGGCCTCAAACTCACAATGCTCCTCCTACCTGAGCCTCCCAAGTGCTGGGATTAAAGGCGTGCGCCACCACGCCCGGCCATGCATCATCTTTTTCTTTTAGTTTTCTGGTCTCTGAATACCACAGATTTCATTGGTTACTTAGACTTAAATCTTCACCTTCTGCTTCATATCTGAGTACTGACTTCACTCTTTTCCAGTGGAACATACTTTACTTTGAATGGGTGGCACTGATAATTTTATTTAACTAGATGTATTGAAGGTGAGGAACCTGATGGGATAGCTGTGTAGATCTGTACCAACAAACTTACAAGAGTGAGTTGGTGACTCTCAAATTTGAGCAATTTTGACACCCCAGGAGATTTGACAATGAGCGGGGGAGGTCCCCAGCATCTTGTGGGATGAGACTAGGATGCTGCTGAGAGTCTCACAGTGCACAGGACAGTCCCCTGCACCAGACAGTTACCCAGTCCCAAAAGCTGGAAGGCAGCTAGCTTGAGAAACAAAACACTGGTGTTCATTAAAATGCAAATCCTTGAGAAATAGCCTGAGTACCTGCATTCACTGAGGCAACGTCTACTAACCTGGCCTTCCTGCTTGGCCACTTCTCTCCTGGTCTCCAGTCCACACAAAGGCAGTTTGGCATCTTGGAAGCCCTCAAAGCGAGATAGTGTCTGAGGTAGAACATGGGCCAAGCGTAAAGTAGACATTTTCCTAAAGAAACAACACTAATTGAACCAGTCTTTGGTATACTGTTGACACTCAAATATTAATGAGACCGAGGAAATTAGCGTAAACTTGTCTTTAAGAGGTGTCAGAAAACAGTACTGGAAAGCCATTCTATTAATTTTAGTAGCAGTCTTACCCATGGAAATATAGCACAACAGTTAACAACAGAGTAACTCAACCACTTGAATTCAAATCCCAACTCTCTCATTTTCTAACTGTATGGTTATTTGACATTTCTGTACCTCATGTTTCCCTCTCTTTTGTGATATGGGGATAGCATGGGGTTGATGATAGTGATAACAGTATCCACCTATAGGACAATTATGAGAATTATGAGAATTTTTAAAATTAATAAACAAGCATTTGAAACATTACCTGACTTAAGATAAGTTCTATATAAATATTAGTATCATTATTGCTTCTCATAATTAAGAATGTACTTCATAAAAAATATACAATATTTTATTCAACTATGTTAGCTGCTAAAAGTGTATCAGTGAATCAAAAAGTATCAGATAAAAATCCCTATCCTCATAGAGCTTATATTTTAGTGGAATATTCTAGTTACAATGCAAATACAGATAAAGTGTATGTGAATTATCCTTAGCCTAATGTTTGTCCTATAGTTGTTAAATGAATGAATGTGTTATTCACATTGTTGTCATTACTATCTTTATATAGCAGCTGGGCTTGGAGGTTTGAACTGTCCTTTTCAATAAGAAGAGAAAGCTAATCTAATAAAGAGCATCATACCAATAAGAATTTGAAATTACCATATAAAAATTAGAAAGGAAAAAGAAAAAGTGAAGGATTGAACTTAGACCTCCATTTATGGCCATGGAATTAGGTCTTCATCTGTGGCCATGAATTTAGTTTGAAATGAGCTGAACCTGTTTTGCTGTCTTAATCTGTGTTTCAGATGTACTACCTCTTTGAATATTTCTACAGCCCAAGACATTAAGACTTTCTAAGTGAGAGAAGACATCTTTCTATGTATCCAACAGCGAGAAGTGCTGGGTTTTCAATCAGATGACTGTGGTTAAGGAGGATGAACAAACAGTAACGCACTTTCTCCTCCAGCACTCATTTCTTGTGGGGAAAACTCCTTTAGGATAATCAACCCATCAGCGTAGGCCTGGGCATCCACTAAAGAATTTGGTTAAAATACAGTAAACTCTAGATCTTGTTCATTGGTCTTTTTTTTTTTTTTCCCCAGAAATCTTCTCTATGTCTACCCACAGAGGCTGAACTTTGCTAACAAACTAGCATCTGCTCGTAACATCACAATAAAAATCCAGTTCATGTGTGGAGAAGATCCGAGCAATGCTCTGCCGGTAAAGAAGGAGATAATATTTACCTCAAAGCGGGGTGGGCTGTGCCTCCTGTACCGATTCACATGGATAAAATCTAAAGCCGGGGACCTCTCACGGAGGGCAAAACTATGTGACTTTCTTCTTATGTAGCCCTCTAGTCGGTGACATGATAGAAAGAGAGCCCTGGTTTTATTAGTGGCCCTCAATAACTAATCTAGCACCTGGGAGCCTCCCTTTATTCTCTGTAGCCAGTTCTGCTGCTGCATGGTTGGGCGGCTTTCAGAACCTAACACTCTTAATCTCCAGATTCAGTTCCATGAGACCAGAGCATCCTGTTGTCCTGATGATACTTGATTTGATGTACTCAAGAACCCCTGTTAATGTGGTCCTTTCTACATTGTTGAATAGGTCATCTTTGGAAAATCCAGCGGGCCTGAATTTGTGCAAGAAGTGTACACAGCCGTTACGTACCACAATAAGTAAGTATATTTCAGAGCTTATGAACATATGCTGACGTTATTGTAGTTTTTCTGAATTCCCCAAGTGACTCTTCTCATTGTTTTTTTGCAATCCAGAGGTGAAGGGACAGCAGAAATGTATGCCAGTTCCCTAATTCAATGCTGGAGGGGCACTTTTTTTTGCCATTAAGAATATCTTCAAAACCTTCTGAAACTTTCAAGTCAAATGCTAATGATGCAGAGAGATTGCGTATTGTAATGTTAAATGAGGCAATAGATTCTCTAACTGTCCTTGAGATATCAGAGGGGAGGAGCTGCAAAGCTTAGCTCTCCTTGGTGTTTTTTATTGCTTTTTTTTTTTTTTTTTTTTTTTTTTTTTTTTTTTTTTTGTCTTCTGTATTCTGCTTCTCACCTGCCCCACTACCTCTTTAAGCTGACCAAAGGAAAAACCACTTTTCACATTTCACAGGGCAGGGACATCTGTACTGTATCAGCTAGCATTGGGTTTGATCCTGGCCTGATAACCTAGGCCCATTTAAGTACTTCATTTAAACACTGGCCAGGTGTGGTGTGAGTATTAAGTGAGGCACTGTGCAGAGTAACTGGGACTCGGTGATTCTCAAAAGCCTGGTCCTTTTACTTCCTGCATCATCCATTTGCTTCCCCAGTCTTTTGATGACTGCAGCCCCAGGCCAGGCTTGGTTCTTGGGGTAGAAGGTGGGAAAAGAGGTCACAGAAGGACTCTCGTCCTCATCACCTTCTCAGGTTAAGTTGTTGGTTCTTTCCATTTTGCTCAGGAATTCTTTTTCTCTGAGGAAGAGTTTATGTAAGTGAAGTGTATCCAATAACATGAGCTTGGTCTCAGGGGCCTCTGAGTAGGAGCAGAGTGATGTAAAATGAAAAGCTCAGTACCGAGCAGACCAATGAGGAGTAGAGTTTGTGGCCTTGCACTTGGCAGTCACAGAAGCCATCCTTCCTGCTAAAAGTTATTTGTGTATAATGTGCTTTTGAAACAGGTCTCCTGACTTTTATGAAGAAGTGAAAATTAAGCTCCCCGCTAAGCTCACAGTAAATCATCACCTCCTCTTCACCTTCTATCATATCAGCTGTCAGCAGAAGCAAGGAGCCTCTGTGGAAAGTCTCCTGGGATACTCAGTGAGTTGTTTTTAATTTGCCAATTGATTCACACTGCAGTTGCTGGTGTGGCCAAGGTCCCTGCAGAGATAAACAACTATATTCTACTCACTAGCTTCTTTCCTGTCAGAAGTACCAAAACACACTAATCCAGATTATAGCAAAGAGCAGAAATGGCTTGACTTAGCAAATGACAAATTTTACAAGCGAGGGGCTAGTGGGTGACAGACACTGAAAGAATACTCATTTGTTTAGAAAAAATAGCATTGCAGTGTTCATTGTTTTCAAATTTAATATATGTGCTTCACATGTAGAACAACTACCTATTTATCCCTCAAGGAAAAAAGTTATTTCTTTAAAAAATATATAAAAATTATAATGAACACAGTATTCAGACAAACACTAGCTGTAAGAAAAATGCTACAACTACTGTGGCACTGAAAACAATAAATCATTGATATTACTATCTTGGGGACTCTAAGAATTTAAAATGCAAAGAACTGGGCAGAAATTATTGCCAAAAAGAGACCTGGTCAATACTTAATCATTGTTTACTTGCATTTGATTATCGTGAGCTAGATAAATTGCTAGAGTTATATGTAGTAATAAATACCACTTTCTTCATCATCTGTTTCAGTGGCTGCCGATTCTCTTAAATGAACGTCTTCAAACTGGATCTTATTGTCTCCCAGTTGCCTTGGAAAAGCTGCCACCCAACTACTCTATGCATTCTGCCGAGGTAACTGCAGGCTGGCCATTGGCTGCTTCCTGCCCAGTGCGTGGCCTTGGGTCACCTTCACAAGCCCCTTCCTGTTCCCTTACATGTGACTAAGAGTGCTCATTGTTTCACAAACTGTTCTGAGAGTGCATCATTCTGATAGGGTGGGGAAAACATCTGGCTGTGAAGAAAACCACGTTAGTTTAGATGTCAGAATATTCAGTAGTTGCAATCTGTACCCAGGGTTGCATTTTCTACCACAGTAGAATTCACAAGGTAATATATAAGGGAATTCACAGGGTAGTATGTAAGGGAAGGCAAACTGAGCCCACTTGGGATAAATGGCTGCTTCCAGCAAGGGTCCTTGCAAAAGGTTTCTAGGTCAGAGTCCATCCATTTGTCCTGTGAGTCACAGCCAAGGTAGATACTGGAGTTTTTGTTCCTCTAGTGAGCCCATTGCCAACAGCCAGCCCCTTTCCCATGTTCTGCACTTCCTTTTGCCCATGCAGTCTACTTTACAGTATACCTATTTAAAGATGGCCCCAAGCTGAGTGGGTGACATATACACTCTGGGAGGCTGAGGCAGGAAGATTACAAGTCTGAACCAAGTCTTGGCAATTTAGTGAGCCCCTGTGTCAAATTAAAAAAAAAAAATTATTTTAAAGGGACTGGAAGCGGGCATGGTGGCGCATGCCTTTAATCCCAGCACTCGGGAGGCTGAGGTAGGAGGAGCGTTGTGAGTTCGAGGCTGGCTTGGGCTATAAGGCGAGCGCAAGGCCGGCCTGAGCTACACAGTGCAACCCTGCCTCAAAAAACCAGGGCCGGGAGTTTGGCTCAGTGACTTAAGTGCCTGTCTGCCAGGCACAAGGTTGTGAGTTCAATTCCCGGTGCTGCAAAAAAATAAAAAATAAAAAAAATGAAGGGACTGGAGATGTAGCTCAGCACAAAGACCAACACCATGAAAGAAAAAAGAGGAAAAGATAAGAAAAAATGGAAGGAGAGGGGACGAGAGACAGAAAGAAAGAAATCAGATAGCTAGCTAGATAGACAGGTAACAGAAAGGAAAAGAAAAGAACAATAGCTATGTGGGCTGTCCAACCTCGCCATGCCAGCTCCTGCCCTTGGGCTTTTCAGTCCCTTTGCTATAAATTCCCATTAGTGAGTATTATTTTAAAGCGAATACTAAACATCACATTGTTTCATTTATAAATATTTTAGTATGTATCTTGAAAATAAGAGGTCTGTTTATAAGCATCATAATACATTGTCACAGCTTAAAAATGAACTACAACCCCTTGACATCACCAAGTATCCAGCCTGTAATCAAATTTCCAATTTCTCCTTGAAGGTCGTAGTTTCTTTGACTTGGGATCCAGATGGGGCCCCTGTGTTGCTGTTGGTTGATGTAGTTGATGAGATCTTCTCATCTGTAGGTGCTCCTTCCCCCCACCTTTCAGTTTTTAAATTGAAAAGTTTTCCAAGAACTTGAATTTAGATCCAGCTTCACAGTGAGTTTTCTTCCCCACTCTTTCTAGCCACCCTCACTGCCGACTGTTTTCTTCTCTCTTTTTTCCCCCAGAAAGAGAGGCATCTTTTGCACCAGGTCACAGGTGCATGCCTGGCCCCAGACTAAAACAGTTCCCCTTAAAGCCTTCTGAGGGTCCGCTGAGGGCGTTCACAGACATTGCCTCACTACTTTTCATGATTTGTCCCCCAGCACCTTACAGAAGCCCTCCAAAACACTTCTGCATTTCAGTTCCTAGAACCAAAGATCACCAGTGCTGGAGGGGCGCTTAGAGATGATAACTCAGTTCCGCCCTCTGCTTGCAACACAAGAGCGCTAAGCCCAGCGAACGTGATTGACTTGTCAGAGTGAAAGTAACCAGCTTAGTGCAAATTGAACTTGAATCTAAGTCTCCTGATTCCGAGTCTACTTGCAGTAGTTTGGGGAGTAGTTTTCTATCTTAAGACCCTCACATTTAAAGTCAAGTTGCTTTGCACCAGTTGTTAGTAATCAGAAAAAGGGATTGGATTGTTAACCCTTATTTTGTTTCTCTTTAACATAGAAAGTCCCTTTGCAGAATCCTCCCATTAAGTGGGTTGAAGGACATAAAGGAGTGTTTAATATCGAAGTGCAAGCTGTTTCTTCCGTCCACACCCAGGTAAGAACGTCAAGGCCAGCTAATAATGAAGATGGAAGTGCAGCAGAGAGCCTTCCAAGGACAGGCCAATAAAGGATCAGTGCACGTCTGTGTCTATGGAACAGGAAACACTAACCTCCTATTCTTTGAGGGGATTTATAAGCCAGTTTAGGTTTCATTTGTCCTTGAAATGGAAAGACCTTAGGAAAATGTTGAGTCCCTAAATGAAGAAACCTACTACTACTCTGTTGCTTGGGAAACTTGATCTGAAACACTTTTCAGCTGTTACCTTGTTTCCCTCTATGCTTCTGCCATTTTACCAGTGGTTTTTATTTTTGTTTTCATTGTTTATTCATATTCCCTCCTTTTCTTAGACTCTTTCTTGCCAGTACGATTCCCTGCTATTCTATAGACCGTGTCAGGGACTAAATTAATTTTTCAATAGTGAATAATTATTGAAAGGTTCTATTTTGTGCACTGATTTCTACAAAAAGGTTCAGTACCCCAGTCTGAAACATTCATGACTTAGAATCTCTGATCTGAACCCCAGGCTAAGAAATCGCGCCCATACACAGTTGTTTGATTGTCTTTATGAATCTTGGATGAACATTGGTGGGGTAAGACTCCATGAGGGTCTCCTGGCTTTTGCCTTCCCAGGACAACCACCTGGAAAAGTTCTTCACCCTCTGCAACTCCCTGGAGAGCCAGGTGACCTTCCCTGTCCGGGTGCTGGACCAGAAGATCACTGAGAATATCCTGGAGCATGAGCTAAAGCTCAACCTCATCTACCTGAACTCCTCCCGCCTGGAGTCTCTTGTGCTCTTCCTGCACCTGGTGCTGGACAAGCTCTTCCAGCTGTCTGTGCGATCCATGGTCATTGCTGGCCAGCCAGGTGAAGGCCTGCGGGGCTGGGAAGAGGTGGGGAGAGGCAGGGCAGGCAGACAGTGTCCTGCTTAATGAAGATAGCTTTCCAAAAATCCAGGGGTGACACGATCTTCCTTTGCACGGATAATGTGAACTCCAAAGAGTCCAAGTCCATTACTATTTTTTGAAGATTAATACACATGTAAAAAGGAAGGGAAGAAAAGAGAAACATTTAAGATGGGATTCTCAGTAGTATAGCTTTTCATTCCTTAAACTTTATTGAATGACTATAAGCGGTCTTTCAAATTCCATTTCTGGTATCTTAGTTACTTTCTCATTCCTGGGATGAAATACCCAACACCCACAAGCTAGAGGAGGAGAGGTTTATTTTGGTCCACAGTTTGCAAAGGATTGAGTCCATAGTAAGCTGGCTCCAAGGCAGGGCAGCATGCAGAGTGGTATCACGGAAGAGACACGGTTCATGACATGGCAGGCAGAAAGCAGAGAGAGATCAAGGGAGGAGGAGGGATAGTAACCTTCCAGGCCACCTCCACAGTGACCCACTTCTTCCCACCAGCCTTCACCTCCCGACATCACAGCCAGCTACAAGCCCATCAGTGGACTGATCCAGTGCTGAGTGTCACACACCCATGACCCAGTCACCTCCCAAGAGCCCCACCTACAAGTGCCTCAGGCTTTGGGCGACATCCAGATATAAGCCATAATACCTGGTAGTTGGTGGATTTATTTTCCCTCTAAGTGTCAGAGTAGGTTTTGCCCATCAAAACCTACTCTGACACTATAAAGAGGCTCAGTGGGAACAAGAAAGCTTGAGAGATGTGCCTGACCAGAGAAGGGTTTCCAGCATTCACAGAGACAGTTTACCACCAGAAAGAGCTGGTTCAAAGGCAGCAACCTTAGGAAAATGTTGATTACCTAAATGAAGGAAGCTGCTACTGCTCTGTTGCTTGCGTAACTCTGTAATTCAGATTCTCTTGAGCTTTATGGAGGAATTGGGGCATGTGCTGGTTTTGTAGACGGAAGCAAGAAAGGCTGTCCATGTGAGAACCACAGCGTGAGCAAAGTCACGGACGAAGGAGAGCGTAGGCGTGCAATGCCTCATGCCATGCTGGCTGCCTCACTGGCGTGGAAGGCAGGGTTAGGGCTCGGCACACCGGAATTAGAAGGTACAGACAGTGCGCCAGTTGTTTGTATGGGTTCACCATGGAGCATGGCAGAGCCCGCGGGCGTTTTTAGATTAATCTGTAAAAAATCTGTGCTGTGCCACCACTCCTCTCAGATTGTACCGTGACCTCAAATCCCAGGCACATCCTGTTGCAGTCCAGGTTGTGATTCAGGGCTTCTGGGGCAGGGCCCGGCAGGCTGCCTTTCCGTAGACTCCTGTGGTCCTGATGCTGTCTGCGGATGCCACTGCCTAGGCTGTTACCGCGGGGTGTAGGCAGGGAGGACATCCGGGCATGTCCTGGTCGTGAGAACCCAGCGTGGGGCAGGGTGAGGGTGTTCAGTGGTCCAGACTCATCGTCCCTGACTGGGACAGTGCTCATGTTTCTCTTGGTCCCTCAGCCAACTTCTCGCAGTTTGCCTTCGAGTCTGTGGCGGCCATCGCCAACAGCCTGCACAACAGCAAGGACCTGAGCAAGGACCAGCATGGGAGGAACTGCCTGCTGGCCTCCTACGTGCACTACGCCTTCCGCCTGCCGGAGCTGAACAGAGACGCGTCCAAGTCAGGTAGCTAGCGCTGCGCCCTGCCCGGCCCGTGCCAGGAAAGGCAAGACCAAACGGAGCCCTCTGAGGCTCCCTCAAACTGCCCAGAATACAGCATTTCTATGAGTGCTCAGATTTTCTAGATTTCTTCTTCCTCTTTCCTCTTTTCATGCTCTAAGCACTTACTGTATTTGTCTATTTGATCAACACCTCAGCGAGGTATTACTCAGTTGCCGATTGATGGTTCCACTGAGAATCTCTTTTTAAAATATGGAGAAGTGTGGACCAGTGCCTAGCATTTGGGAACACTAATGATAAAGAAGATGGGATCTATCCAACGGCAGTGAGAGCAGTAACTCCTAAACCTTTCATTATCAATCCATAGATAATCACTTTTCATTTCCTCCCCAACTATACTTTTGAAGCAATAATAACCTATTTTATTATTCTTCTTAATCGTTTATGTTAGGTAATAATGAACCAGACAGAACTTATGGTCCGTGTGATATAAAAAGTAACATCAACAAGGCCAAAAAATTCCACACCCAAATAAAGTTGGCACCTTATTAATGTGGGCAGCCTGTTTCCCATGAATTTGTAACTTCAGTAGAATTGTTAAAAATCTGGTGTAGACTCTTTTGGGAAACATGTGAAGACCAAAAGATGAAGGACATCCTTATATTGATTGTATCTGCTTGTCCTCATAAGATTCAAATTACTCCTTGAGTTTATGGATTTTTAAAAATTTGTGACAGGGTCTTACTAAGTCACTAAGTTGCCCAGCCTGGACTGAAACTTAGGATTCACCTGCCTCAGCCTCCCAGACCAGTAGAATTATAGGTGTGTGCCACTGCATCCGCCCATCAATTCCATGAATTTGAAATCTCAGAAAATCTTTCTCTATGACTTACAAAGTTATGATCATTTAAATACTGATCTATTAAAAATATCCACGTATTGAGTTTTTCTTTAGAATTAGAAGCCATGGCAACCCTGGGTTCTGCTCCTCCATGGCAATAATAGGTGAAGCTGAGACACATATCTTCGGTTCCCCCAGTCCTTACCCAGCCCACCACCTCATGCTGTCTCTATTCTCCTAACACTGCCACTCTGCCCACCTGAGGGCAGAGCTCATCTCAACCAAGCATGGTAGCACACACCTATAATCCCAGCACTTATGAGCCTGAGAGAGGAGGATTGCCATGAGTTCAAAGTCGGCCTGGGCTACATAGTGAGTTCGAGGTCAGCCTGAACTACATAGCCAGACTCTGTTTCAAAAAGAAAAAAATAAAAATAGGGCCAGGGATTTAGCTCAGTGGTGCAGGCACCTGCCTGGCAGGTGTGAGGTTTTGTATTCCATCCCCGGTACCAAAAACCAAAAAAAAAGAAAAAAGAAAAAAGTAGATCTGACCTGATAGACTTTCATTCTACCACCTGCTCCCTCCTTTCCCTTTTCTTTTTCCAAGCTCTGTACATAATTCTGGTCCTCTCTGTTGACTTGTCTCTACCTGGTGGGGTGCAGGTGGTCCTGCCTCCCTTCCTGACCCCCGCTACCACACATATGGACGCACGTCTGCTGCCGCCGTGAGCTCCAAGCTTCTGCAGGCCCGGATGATGAGCAGCAGTAACCCAGACCTCTTGGCGACACACTCTGCCACGGATGAAGAAGTGAAAAACATCATGTCTTCCAAGGTAGGGAATGTGCCGAACCCTGGCAGTGACACACGTCTTTAATTTTGTCTTTATTTTTAGTTGACATGTAAAGAGTATGCATAATTAGGGGTTACGGAGCGATGTTTTGGTACGTGTATACATTGTGTGATGACTAAATCAGGACTTTAGCTAACTGTGTTGGCTTGTGCTTATAATTATAGCACTCTGGCAGGCTGAGGCAGGAGGATCATAAGTTTCAGCCCAGCCTGGGCAAATTGGCAAGAATATTTCTCAAAAAAAGAGGTCTAGGAATATAGCTCTGTGCAAAAGCCCTGAACTCAATTCCCAGTACCACCAAAAATAATAATAATAAGCCGGGCATGGTGGCGCACGCCTTTAATCCCAGCACTCGGGAGGCTGAGGTAGGAGGAGTGTTGTGAGTTCAAGGCCCGCTTGGGCTACAAAACGAGCGCAAGGCCGGCCTGAGCTACCCAGTACGACCCTACCTCAAAAAAACCAGGGCTGGGAGTTTGACTCAGTGACTTAAGTGCCTGTCTGGCAGGCGCGAGGTTGTGAGTTCAATCCCCGGTGCTGCAAAAAAAAAAATAATAATAATAATAATAATAATACATTCATCTCCTTGTACATGTATCATTTCTTTGTGGTAAGAATACTCAAAATCGTCTCTTCCAGGTGATATTTTGAAACAGTCACTGCAGTCTCATTTGCTATAATCACCCTACTGTGCAATAAAACACAGAACTTATTTCTCCCAACTGCAGATTATAAAGGCTTTTATAATGTTTTTAACTAGAACTTGAAAAGAACAATACAAAAGCAGCTACTACCACTGCCCATATAGTCTGTCCGATGCGCCAGACTCAGCTCGAGAGGGTAATGTTCTCTCCTGTGGGCCGCTGGAGGCCGGGCTGAAAGGAGTAGCGCAGAGGCTGGCGCTTGGGGTCCTGCTGAGACTTAGTTACCCTGATGAGAGATCCTCATGGCAGAGCTGGCTGGGCCACATGGAGTCAATGAGTACCGTACGTTTTATTTTCGAGGAAAAATGGTGAACTTTCCCTTTTCCTGATGATTTTTGATTTTTTTAGCATCTACCCTTTACTTGTGTTAGCACTTCTGATTGATTAGCCCATGTAATATTCCAAGTGAACAAAGGCAAATTTTGTAAACAGTTTAAAACTGAGAATGTAAGAGGATCAGTGACTTGCCTATATTGTCTTCCTTCCTATTTTTTCTCTTTTTAAATGTATTTTCACCTTGATTTGACACATGGTACTTGTCCATGCTTAGGGAAGACAGTCTGACAGTTCAATACCTGTGCATCATGTGTAAGGATAAGATCAGGGAATCAGGGTAATTGACTTACCTGTCACCTCAGATATATCATTTCTTTGTACTTGTGTGTGATATTCAAAATCTTCATACCACCATGATATATGTGCACTCATATTTCTAGCGGCACAGTTTGTAATAGCTAAATCCTGGAAACAACCCAAATGCCCATCAACCGAGGAATGGACAAAGAAGATGTTCTTTTTGGTTTTTTTGTGGGTACCAGGGATCAAACTCACAACCTTGCACCTGCCAGGTAGGCATTTAAGCCACTGAGCCAAACTCCCAGCCCTATTTTTTTTGAGGCAGGGTCACACTATGTAGCTCAGACTGGCCTTGCTCATATTGTAGCCCAAGCTGGCCTCGAACTCACAACACTCCACCTACCTCAGCCTCCCAAGTGCTGGGATTAAATGCATGTGCTACCATGCCTGGCTTGTTTTTGTTTTTGTTTTTGTTTTATAATGGAGTACTACTCAGCTACACAGAAGGATAAACTTGAGATTTTTATAGGTAAATGGATGCATCTCGAGACCATACTCGTAAGTGAAATAAATCAGACCCATATGTATAAACATTGTATTGTCTCACTAGTGTGAGAAACTAAAGGAGTAAATAAGATCCAAACTGTGATGGGGGAAAGGGGAAAGGAAGAAAAAAAGGAAATATGTATACAGATATACACACAAGATAGTTGAGATAGTTATACAGCTGATTTCTCTTAGTTTATTGAAAAGAAAGACTTGCACTACTATTGTTTAGATATTTCATGCTTGTATCTTGTACTCTAAATAACTACTATGAAGATAACAATATACAATATACTAATTATTGTTACTCACCTGCTAGCCTGTTTTGAAACTGCTTTATTGTTATTTTTTTGCTTTAAAATAAAAAATTATTCAAAATATTTCTAGCTGTTTTGAAATATTCAGTTAATTCTTCATAATCATAACTATCATTCTGTGCTAAAGAACATGAGAAGTTACTTCTCCTAAATGCATACTCATGTACACACTAACAGTCCTGTTCCCCCCCATCACACACACACACATATATATATATATTCATCCCTTCTTGGCTCTAATAATGGCTATTCTGTTCCCTACTTGTTTGAGATCAACCTTTTAGCTTTCACAAGTAAGTGAGAATATGTAGTATTTGCATTCCTGTGCCTGGCTTATTTCACTTAACATAATGTAGCCCAGTTCCATCTCTCTTGCTACAAATGACAGTATCTTATTCTTTTTTGGGGGGGCACCAGGAATCAAACTCAGGACCTCATCCTTGCCAAGCAAACGCTGTGCTGCTGAGCTATATCCCCGCCCCTCTTATTATTCTTTTATACGAGTGAATAATATTCCGTTGTATATGTGTACCATGTTTTCTTTATCCATTCATATGTGTATGTGAATGGATATATCTATAGACACATAGGTTAACTCCATGTCTTAGCTATTGTAAACAGTGCTACAAGAAATATGGGGTTTAGGGCTGGGGAGATAGCTCAGCAGCATAAGCACCTGTCTGGCAAGTGCAAGGTCATGAGTTCAATCCCTGGTACCAAAAAATAAAAAGTAAATAGAAATATGGGGTTTAGATATCTATTACATATGTTGATTCCATTTCCTTTGGGTATATACCCAGTAGTGAGATTGCTGGATCAGTGGTAATTCTAATTGCTAATTTCTTAAGGAGTCTCCATTCTGTTTTTCATATTAGCTTTATTAATTTACATTCTCATAACAGTTTACAAAAGTTCCCATTTCTCAAAATCCTCACCAGTGTTTGTTATTTTTTGTCTTTTTTATAACAGCCCTTCTAACTGAGGGGAGGTGACATCTCACGCTGGTTTTCATTTGAATTTCCATGCTGAATAGTGATGTTAAGCATTTTTTCATATCCAACACTCATTGGCTGTTCTTTTGATAAGTGTCACTTTAGGCCATTTGTCTTCATTTTTTCTTGATAAACTTTAAGATTTCAGCACAGCTTTATGTTGACATAATTATTGCAAGTATAATCCACAAAGTTTTTGTATACTCTATGCAATTTCCCTGTTACTAATGGTTTGCATTACAATGCTACACTTACCACAATTAATGAACAAATATTCTTGCATCATTATTAACATAAGTTCAAACTTTATTCACATTTCCTCAATACGTTTTCAGGAAATTTTCCTTAATATCCTTTTTCTGTTCTGGGATCCCATCCAGGGAACCACAGGACATTGCGTAGCTATGTCTCCTTAGACTCCTCCACTGGTAACGATTTCTTGATTTTCCTTGTTTTCATGACCTTGATAGTTTTGAGGAGTAACAGTCAAATGCATTGTAAAATGACTCCTGTTTGAAATTTTTTAAAGCTATAGTGTAATTCATATATCATAAAACTCAGTCCTGTAAGGTTTGTAGTACGTTCACAAAGCTCCCATGTACTTGAAACCTAAATCATCCCTGCAGTTGTCTGTGGCCTTATTTCCCCTGATTAGTAGAAATCAAAGTCTCCAGGCTTAGACACAGTTTCCCTTACTAACTCCACCAGTGTGAGACGTTGAGATGCAAGGAGGGAAATCCAGAGAGCTAAGTTGGGGTCTGGGTGCCTAGACTACCTAGCAGTGTGACCCTGGGCAGGTCATTTACCTGCCTGGGCCTTCTCTTCCTCACTATATAGGTTCTGACTGCTGGGTGACCCTAAGAACTACCTATGGATTTTTAAAAGAATGAGATCTACTCCTGGAGAGTTCGGTGGTTTATAGGTTTAACTATAAGAAATTATTGATATTCTATCCTTTTGACTTACAAAATCAACTTAGAATATGCTGGAGCTATCTCAGACCAGTTTCTTGAGCTGATCAATAAGTTTTCAGGAATTTCTGAGCCCATCGTGAGACACACATTATTAAAAATTAAATTATATAAATTTACATTTAAATGATTTATATCAAAAGTAAAGATAGTTTGGTATCCTGGATAATATCCTAGAGCAAAAATAAGACATTAATAGAAAAAGTGATGATATCCAAGTAAAATCTGCAGCTGAGTTCACTGTAATCTACCATTGTTAACATCTTAGTTTTGACAAATGTACCATATGATATAAGGTGTTAACATTAGAAGAATCAGGAGAAAGTGGATAGAACTACTGCTTCTGTATCTTGTCTGTGTATCTAGTAAGAATAACAATATAAATAATTATTCCAATATTAAAAGTTGACTTTTAAAAAGTAGTTTTCACACCTCACCCCACCTCATTGTTTTACATTTTGTTATTACCTGTGTTCTCGAGATTCTTGGTGTGTGTTGTGTCTGAGAAGTACACTATAATGGTGTGACCTGCATTGCCATGATACAATGGTAGAAGATTGACCTCAGCCATGATGAAAGGATTTTTAGCGCAGGAATTGACAAATGTTACATACAAGGTCCCTCCCCAAGTAGAGATGGTTGTTAGATATTCGCCAGTGCACAAAGTTTGAACTCCATATTTCAAGTTCCTTTAAGCATACCCTTTGTCTGATTGCCTAAAGAACAGGGGATCTGTGGCTATTATTGACAGCCTTGACCTTTGTAGTTTCCTCTACTAAAAATGAAAATATTAAATATCTTTGTAAACTGGATTAATTTTTCTGATTATTTGGTAGAAAGGAGAGAAAATTCTGTCCAACCAAAAGAATAGAGCACGCTCCTTCCTTTCAGAAGGGGTTCTCCACAAATTTGTTCATGTTGAGGAGGTTGAGTACAATACCAGACTAAACCACAGAGAGGCGCTGTGTCCACCCTTTTTTTTCCTGCTCCTTCAGTGAAGTCCAGATTTAAGAATATTGAAGGGATTACTCAGGCCCTCATTTTTAACTATAGGTTGTTACATATCAAAATATTAATGGTGATTATTTCAGGAGAAAGTAAAATTCTTATGTAAATTTATCTCCTTTGTTTTATATGTGTTTGTGACAGTTATGTTTTACCTTTGTAACCAGAAAAAAAATAAGGCATATACTAAAAATATATTCTGAAGTGATGATTTCTAGCTTTCAGAGAATGTTAAGTCTTGGCTCATGTGTTTCAGGCTGTCGACCGCAGCTGCAGCCGGATGTCTTACTATTGCTCTGGCAATAATGATGTTCCAGGTTCAAGTGCAGCCCCAAGACCAGCCAGCAAAAAGGTACACAGATAATCCCACGACAGAGGAGGTTTTCCTGTGCCCTCGCACATGATTGAAAAGACACTATTGAGATGTTCCCTGCCTGAGTCACACACCCATACACATTTTCACAGCCCTGAGCTTTAACCCCCCTATTTTGGTCATCTAGTTGTCCGCCCCGCCACCCCCAGAAGGCTTCTTAAAACTGACTGCCGGACCCTGCCTTCAGAGCTTCTGATGCAGTTGATCTGAGGAGGGGCTCAAGAGTTTGCATTTCTAATAAACTCCCGTTTTATACTGCTCCAGTGTAAGCACCAGTCTACACTCTGATGCGTGCTACACTAGCTTTCCTTTTAGTTTAAATTGAGCTGAGGACAACTCATCCTTGATGAAAGTGAATGGCAATAATTAGGTAACAATTGTGTCAGTACTATATCAAATAATATTACATTGCCCTCATAATTCTCTATGATCAGCCTTACCTCTGGATTCAGAAACTTTGTGAAGTGTGTTATTTCTTCAACCAACAAAACCCCCTTGTCATTATCACCGCCCAGTCATTAGGGGACAGTGAGACATTATGGGATTAAGGGACAGTAGGATGAGAGCTGTCTGTCGAGCCAGCTGTCTGCCTGGTTTTCCCTTCTGCCAGGCACCCAAGCGTCTTATCGTTGTGGTAGCTGCTTCAGGTTCTGCTACCTGCTGAGTAACGCGGGAAGCCCTTGGCAACAGTTAACACCGCAGGGAACCGTGGGTTGGACAGACAAGTAGGGAACGAGACTGCGCACAGCTTCCTCTGGGCTGGAGGAGGGAGCATGGAGCACAGGGGGCCTTGCCCGGGCCTGGCACCTCGTGCTGGGGAGAGGCAGCAAGAGTTAACTAGGAAAGGAAAACAGAAAGAAGATGTTGTTAGGCTAAAAACAAATTTGTCGCTTACCTTAGCATTAAGCTGCAAGGCATGTCCTATTTGGTTTTGCAACTGCCTCATTTTGACCTGAAATGACCAGGAGAGAATCATTTAATTTCAGGGGTAAGTTTAGCCAGTGTGTTTGCTTTATAGCTCAGCAAATAGTGTTTTGCTGCCTGGCTATTTTATATAACCTCTGGAGCAAGGTGTTCTTGTAATAATGCTGTCCAGTAAGCAGCATGAATTACTTTAAGAAGCAGCTTATCCTTGTCTAATCTCTTCCTGCCACAAGACTCTGGCAGTCAAACTGACCTATTTCTGGAGGCTGCTGCTGAAGTGCACAGAGAAGGCCTTTCCTACCACGGGAAGATGGCGGTGTAGCCCGGTGACGTCATTCACACAGTGTGTCTCCATCTACAGTGGGGCCTTGCATTAGTGACGATGGAAATTAAAACTAAAACAACAGTATGAATTTACTGGCAAAACTTTAATTAGAGAAAATAAGGGCTCCAGCTTGACTAGCTGGAGGGGGCACTTTCTGATGAAGGGCGTCAGACTGGCCCACGAGTGACGCAGAGAGACAGATGTATCGCGTGCTGGGGGTGGGGGAGCTGGCACCTACTCAGTCGTATTTTTCCACCCTGATTTCATAGCTCAGGTAGAATCCTCATAACTCGAGGGACACTCTCAGTGACCATAAGTCTGGGCCAATGGAAACTTCTGGGTGTGAGTGTTCTCAGTCTTGAAAGACAGGGAGATGGGCTGGGTAAGTTTAGGACTAATGAAGTTGCTTTCCTAACTTATAGACAGACACTCCCTAAATGACCAGCATTGCCTGTGTGTGGAGCTCAGAAGGATTTGATCAAGAGTTTTACAAAATGAAGGGCAAGCTTTGTTCTACTTTTAGTTTCCTATTGGGCATTTGTAGGCCCAAGTGAAAAGCCACAGTTTTTAACCAAAAAAAAAAAAAAAAAAAAAAACACTTTTAAGTCCTTGTCTGTCTTAGAAGAAAATACAAATTGTACCCTAATGAGTAACAGGTTAAAGGGCCCAGGAGTTTGTTTATCCTCTGTCCTTACAGTGATCTCTGGCTGTGTCAAGTCGATCACCTCCTAAATCAAAATCCAACCCCACGCCTCTCCCAGACAGCAGAACCTCACATAAAACACAGCAGGAAACAAACGTGTTGATGTGTTGTGTTAGGATTATTAGTTTGACTAACTTGACAAAATGAGATGAAGCTGACAGATGAACTGACCTGACTGTGATGTCAGTCGCTGCAGCACCCAGACTTCTACATAGAGCTTTTCCTTTTTTTTTTTCCCCTTCTTAGTTTAGTTGACCATGAAAGGTAAATATTTTGAATAAATTTAGGACACCTCAGGCAACTACGACTGCACAACTAAAGACACTCATGAGAGGACTTCCAGAGCTGCTCCAGAAAGTGGCAAGAATGATGGGGTAACTGTGTTTGAAGTTAAGGAGAGTATTTTGAGGGAGAATAGTAGCAATGTGTCTTTTACTATCATAATTTTTTAAAAATTGAAACATTCAGGGCCAAGGATATAGCTCAGCGGTACAGTGCCTGCCTGGCAAGTGCAAGGTCCTCAGTTCGATCCCTGGTACCAAAAAAAAAAAAAAAATGTAAACATTCACTGTATTTTTTTATCCCTTGTGAGCAGCTCTCCAACTTTAACATCCATAAGAAGTAGTAAATGGAGCTGCATATGTACCTCATTCATGGGTAATTTAAAGGATTGTCAAGAACAATCTATTAATTTATAATTAATTTTTGCTTCAGGTTCACTTCAATGCTTCACTTCCACATGAGCATGGTCTTAATCACTGAACAATACAGAATGAGTTTATCTGCATTTATCCTAGGTTTTGTCCGGTACGATAATGAAAGCCACAGAAAATTCCCAAACAAAATGTTTGTCTTTAGTTAGCATGACCCATTGTCCTAATATGCCTAGGTCTGAGGGGGTCCCCAAGATGCAAGACTTTTCATTGAGGTACTGAGATGCAATCAGGCAAACTGAGATAAGTTGGTGGCCCTTACTCTTAGCCTTGAACTTCTCCATCAAAACTATTGTCAGAACCATTAACAATTAGACAAAGAAATTGAAGAATGGATAGGAAAGGTAAAAAAATGTATCTGATACATTTGCTCTCTGCCTTTCAAAATGGCTTGAAGAGAATCAAAAATATAAAGTGGAGCTTAGGGATATTCCAAGCACCTGACCCTGAGACACAGAAATTTAGAAGTTGTAAATTCAGGCCAAGACCACGAATCCTGTTAGTGCAGAGGTTACACGTGCAACCCAACTGATCAGATTTGCCACATGAAGCCAGTGTGGGATTACACAAACACTTGTGCCATCTGGAAGGGAGTTTAAATAACTTCTAGATGCTGACCTTCAAAGTGTGACACTGAACCAGCAGTGTTGGCATCCCATGTCCGCTGGCAGAAATGCAAATTCTCACACCCTGCCCCATGCGTGTTTTATCTAGCCCTCCTGGGGGTTCTGATACACATTCAAATTTGAGAACCACTGTGACCGACCAAGCAATTTTATGGATGAGAAAATTGAGGGCAAAGAGGAAAAGAGCTTGCGCATGGTCAGACTGTGTGAGCACACACAGTATTCTTGTTCTGCCCACTGCCCTGGGTGCTTCCCAGTACGGTTTTCTCACGCTGAGTCCATTCCTTCAAACCTAGCTTTCCTGCACAGTGCTAACACCAGCCGTCTCCTGCCCACCTAAACGTCCTCCAACTTCAGTATTTCAGCATTAGCCTAGGGCACATGCTTCAGGAGCTAACAGATATTAGCTTTGGGGAAAAAGAAAAGAAATGATGGTGCGTACTAGCCTTGTTATCACCTGGTTTTGTGGTTGTCACTCAGCATTTCCACGAGGAGCTTGCCCTGCAGATGGTGGTCAGCACCGGGATGGTGAGAGAGTCCGTCTTCAAGTATTCCTGGTTCTTCTTTGAGCTTCTGGTAAGATTCTTCAGTATCTGTATCAGTAAGGACAGAAAAGCAATGGTTAGAGAGGTACTGACATGTCTCAGATCAGGAATTAACACCTTGATTGCTGAATTGCTCCTGCTAAAAATCTGGGATTATTCCTTAAAATCCCTCCAACCCCTCCATCCATCCCCCAGCAAATCCCACTTATTGTACCTTGAAAATCTACTTCCAAACTATCACATTTTATCATGTTCCCACCCAGCCAAGCCATCTCTTATTTATCACTTGCACTAACTTCCTCTTTCTCCCTCCTGTATCCAGTTTTGACTTCAGCCCATCCATCCTGCCCAGAGCAGCCTGTGTTACACAGCTAATGTCACTCCGTCATTTCAAACTCTTTGACAGTTTTCATTGTACTAGGAATGAACTTTTTTTTTTATCATGGCTAAAAAGCCCTTGTGTGATTCCCTTATTTACCTCCATCTGTCTCTTCATCTTATTCAGTCACATTGTTCCCCTTTCCCCTTTTAGCTCTTTGGAGGTACCAAGCTCTTGTTCCGCCTCGAAGTGCTTCTTGTGTTCTCTCCCTGCTTCCTGCCGTTCACTCCTTACCCAAATGCACACTCTGTGTTCTCTTTAGATTGCAGTTTAAATGTCACCACTGTAGTGGTATGTCTTCTACTTTATTATCCTCCTTTATTTTTTTAAATGGAAGCATGATATTGAGACTTGAACTTTGTGCTAATGGGAATTGGATTGGTTATAATACCAAATCCTCCCTTTGTTCTTTTTTTTTTTTTTTTTTTTTTTTTTTTTTTTTTTTTTTTTTTTTTTTTTTTTTTTTTTTTTTTTTTTTTTTTTTTTGTACCAGGGATTGAACTCACAACCTCATACATGCCAGGCAGGCGCTTAGGCCACTGAGCTAAATCTCCGGCCCCTCTCTTTGTACTTGAGGCATGAGAAGAATCAAAACAACACTCCATGTCCTGTATATCCTACTTCTATTTACCCATCCCACTCACCATAAAGCTTCTCCATAAAGAAGATTTGCTCATGTCACGAGTCATTTGTAAATAATTCATACAGATACAGTAATCCTGAGTTCAGCCATCAAAATGGGAGATGAAAAATTAAGAACAAAAACTAAAATTTGTTCTTGTAGGATCTCCTACAAGAAAGTCCTGAAGAAAAAGTGATTCCGTTCAAAGAAGTTTTATATTATGTGTTCATAAACCTGCACATATTTCACATAATCACTCTTAGATCTTAATAATTAAATCCTCTAAGTACTGTGCTGCCATTGTTCAACTGGGTAATTAAATTCCTTGGTTCTCAAACCCTGCTGTGTGAGGGTCCCCGTGGCATTTCTAGGGGCTCATGAGTACATCCTTGAAATCTAGTAATGTCCTATTAGCGACAGTGGTTGTTCCTGCACACACACCAAGGTTAGGGAGGGATTTGCCAGCCTACTCAGCCAATGAAGGCCCGAGCTTTGGTTCCCTAACTCCTTAGAGCAGGTTCTTTTCCTTCCCCATTTTGGCTTTTTAGGAAGCTCAAAGTTATGAAACATCTTCTCAGTTTATAGTATTGACAATGTGAAAAGTCCTTGCATTCAGAAATTAACTTTAGTGCCAGGCATGGTGGCACAAAACTATAATCCTGTAACTCAGGAGACTGAGGCAAGGATCACTGTAAGTTTGAGACTAACCTGGGCTGCATAGTAAATTCAAGTTCAGCCTAGACTGTATCATGAGATCCTGTCTCAAAAAAAAAAAAAAAGAAAAGAAATTAACTTTACGCAGGACTATCATTGTCATTTCATTCTAAATCACATGAATTCCATACTGCTCGCCTGAGCAGTTCCCCATGGCAGTCCAGAGCTGTTTTGAAGGCAAGTTTGCATTCTCAGTAGGTGTAACCATGGCTCCATCCTTCATATAATCCCAGTAACAGCTGGCATCCCCGAGGAAGGGAAAAGAGTAACATCCAGAGTGTACGGAACATCTTACTATGTGTACACCAAGCACAGCTGTGAGTATTTTAAAGCATAATCTCATTTAATCCTCACACAACCACAAAATAGGAGTTTTTTTTGTGATTTCCGACTTAAAGATTGGGTTGGGAGAAGGGCGGTAGCCATAAGGAAGATCTCCCAGTCTGCCAAAGGCTTCAGCAGTGCTGCTTCACTGCTCCTGACTGCAGGGCGCTGAGACGATGGAAGAGGTGAGAGTTGCTTTTGGTCTTACACATTTATTTACTGGGACTTATTGGGCCCCAAAGAGAAAAAAACTAACCTTCCTTACCTCCCGGGAGCGCTCCATGTCAAGTGAATGAAGTAGCTGGGAAGAAAGCTGCTAACCTAAGCACTTTGAGAGGATGGGTCAACCTGCAGATCAACCAAGACAGCAGTCACACGGGCTCACTGTCAGAGGCCGACCAGGGCAGGATTAGCACTACTCGTGGGGTTAACTGAAAAGCAGTTACCAGAAGGCTTCTGCCCAGGTGTATGCAAGGCAACAGGAGCCAACAAGGACTAGTGAGGCACCCAGCATGCAGCAGCTGCCAGAAGCCTCTCGCTCTGTGAGCTCTAAAGAACTGAGGGGAGACAGTAGTGCAGTGGGGACTGGAGGCAGGGGAGAGGGACCCTGTGACAGAAAAGCATTGCTACAACCACACCGACAGCAGGATGAGTGAGTAAATGCCCAGGCCTCTCTGTTCTCCCACCCATTGGCCAGCTCCCCCCAGAAACAGAGGCAGGGTGGAGCCCAAGTCATCTGAGCACAGAGACTGCAGCTGGGGGCAGAGAAGGGCAGGAAATCCATGGAGGGGCCATGGTAGAAGCAAATGGCAACCACGAGCCCCAGCCAGGGCTCTGTAAGAAAATTGATCTCAAACTCCGACAGAATGCTCAGCCCGCATGCTGTGTTACATATCTACCTGACTGATGCCCAGGAAGTTATTTAAAAACCAAAACAGACCTCCCCACAGAAACTTAAAGACAAACAACAGCCTCCTAGTACTTAGCCAACAACCTGGACGTTCAACACCCTGCAGTTGTGCTTATGGCCAGGTGCTAATGAACTAGGACTTTGTCATCAGAGCTGTTAGACACAGTCCTTGGGCGAACTTCACACTTGCTGATGAATAAGCCCCTGTGCTTCAGGGAAACACCACGCCAGACCTTGGAGACTCAGAGGTAAATGGGTGACCTAGTTCACTCACTCGGGACATGAAGTTCTGCTCTAAGGGATTCTTGAAATGTACCCTCCTTTGAATGGAGCATAAAAGCCAGTATGGGAGAAAGGATTGTCCTGTGTCAGCCCATCCTACAAATAATGGGGCAGGCATCCACTTGCATTTCTGCTGAGTGTTCTTCTCTGGAGACCCAGGGACACAGTAGCTGGCAGGTTGCGGACAGTGTGGAAAGAGGCCATTAGTTGGAAGTACAGTATTGTGAGAATTATTTATTTGCTTGCAGGATGGCCAGACTCAGCAAGCAGAAGCCAAATGTAGGAGTGAGTTCTAAAAACCCAGGGTAGGTTAGCCAGCACAGAATCAGGATTGAGGTTGCCCAAACAAAGAGGCCTTGTCTTCCTAGGTCCTTGGTTAGGAGCATAGGGAGAGAGATGCTATTATCAAACAAAAAAACAAAACATGGTGTCTGGTTCCCATCCCTCATTCAGATCCTTTCTCCAAATGTGTGTGGCTGCATGGGCTGTGGGCCCATCCTGTGTCCCTGGAGAGAGGAGAAACCATGGTTCTTACACTAGGTTTTCTGTTCCTCAGTCTTCTCCAAGCTGTAATTTCCTGAAAACATAAAACACTTACAGAACACTTAAAATGTCTACCTCTTGTTTTTGTCTTTTTGTTTGCCTTCTCTTTGTGTCAGTGCTAAAAAAAAATAAATAAATAAAAATTGCCAGTCCTGCATTCAAAATAGAAATTTGCTATTACTGCTTAAAAGTTATCCCGGGTGATTTTCCAGCGTGGAAGTCAGTTTCCATACAAGTGTTCAGCCCTGACCTGGGGCAGATGTGGGTAATTCAACTTCCAGGGCCATTTCTTTTCCTGGTAACTCTGACCAGCCTGGACGGGTTTATAAGGATGAGCTCAGAGGGTCTGCATGAGCCTTGGGGTTGTTGTCTTCTCCATCAGACTGTTTGTGACAGATCTCAGCAGCTTCCACAAGGATAACACTCAACCTCTGATGATGCAGAAGGGGGTCGTATGGACCCCTGAATCTCCTGGCCTCAGCAGAAGTCCAAAACATGAGTACGGTCTGAAGTTTAAATTGTGGTAGGCATTGAGCCATTAGATAGATAGATTAGATAGATAGGTAGATAGATAGATAGATAGATAGATAGATAGATAGATAGATGCATGCATTCATGCATACAGAGATACATATACATGTATATACATACATACATAGATAATGGATCAATCTGCAAGTTCGGCTGATACAAATTAAAATTCAATTTCTGTTAGGGACGCTGTCCTAAATAGTGGATCATTTTCCAGCTAACCAACAAAATGTTGCTCAATCCATACTACAACTTAAATTTACAGAAGCAAAAATAACCTGTGAACTGCTTCAGAAAAAAACTGTGCTCTCTGGAGCCAGGTGTGGTGGCGCACGCCTTTAATCCCAGCACTCAGGAGGCGGAGGCAGGAGGATCATTGTGAGTTCCATACCAGCCTGGGCTGCAAAGTGAGTTCAAGGCCAGCCTGAACTGCATAGTGAGACTCTGTCTCAAAAAAATAGGGCTGGGGATTTAACTCAGTGGCATAAGCACCTGCCTGGCAGGTATGAAGTTGTGAGTTCGATCCCTGGTACCAAAAAAAAAAAAAAAAAAAAAAAACTGTACTCTCTGTTTCAACTTAAAAACTTGAAGCTCAAGATAGGAAGAACATTGCTTCCCTGGTCTCCTTCCTGTAGTTTGAGAAGCAGAAAAGATTTCAAGTCACACCCTAAACAGTCTCAGGAGCATTCTCCTCTGTGTCCTGTGTCATTGCTGTGACACAGTCCTGGCTCCATGGTCGCCTCTGCTTCCTGATGGAGGCCGTTGAGGAAAGGAGTTCCCTGACACTGGAGCTAAACAACCAAGCTCCTGACTTTGTCGGCAGCAGCAAGGGAGCCCCTAGACTTGAGGTCAGGAAGAGGACACCCTTCCCACCTCCTGCCACCATGGCAACCATCTGCGGGTTGCAGGCATTTTCTAGTCCTGCAGCCAGCTTGGGCACCACCAGCACTGATGAAGTGTCAGAAAGTCCACTGTGAAAGAGTTTTACTTCAGGTCAACCCTTTTTTTACATATCGGGCAAGCAGGTCACCAGTCTCCATGTTGACATTTCTCCCATCTGGCTGTAGGTAAAAAGCATGGCCCAGTATGTACATAACCTGGACAAATCAGACAGTTTCCGGCGGACCCGTTTTTCTGACCGCTTCAAAGATGACATAACTACCATTGTCAATGTGGTCACCTCGGAGATTGCAGCCCTGTTAGTGAAACCTCAGAAGGTAACTGTATCTCTTACTCTTAAATTTGTAGACTGTTTACTCTGAACACATTTCATTCTTAAGCAGAAAAAAACAAGCATTACTAAAAAAAAAAATTGTTAAAATATAACCATACATGATCATTAAAAACAATATTGGGGCCAGGGATGTAGCTCAGTGGCACAGCACCTGCCTGGCAAGTGTGTGGTCCTGAGTTCGATTCCTGGTACCAAACAAATAAATAAAAGCAATATGTTATCCTGGACTCTGGGGGCCGGAGGGTGTCATAAAGAAATTTCAAAAAATGCAGTTACTATATGTTGCAAACATATATTAATTTTTAAAAAGCACAAAATATGGTCAGAAAACTTAAAAAGAGAAATTGTCATATGGATGAACATTTAAGTTGTTGCATCAATGACAATATGAGAAAAGATACTCTGTTCTTAGGAAGTAAGTCCTGAAGTATTATGAAGCAAATGGGTTTATTTGCAACTCACTTCCAAATGGTTCAGAAAAAAAGTTTGTATGCATATAGAGAATGATAATAATAGCAATGTAGCAAAATACTGATACATCTTGTTAAAGGACACACAGGTGTTCTTTGAACTATTCCTGTACCTTTTCTGTAAGTTTGAAATCATTTCATAAGTTTAAAATATATAAAAGGAAATAAAATTTTAAAACGTAGAGGTAAGTGTAATACTTTAGGGAGCAAGATTTATTATGTGTACCTCTATCATCATTAAGAATTAGTGTAGTACCACGTGCTCAGGAGATTTCCATTTGCTTCTTTCTCATGGCAAAGTTCGTTAGAAAACCAATAGTGTCTTCATATTGCCAGGTATGAAAATAAGTAAGGTTAATACATTTTCCAAAAGCCACACAGCTTGCAGAAAAGCCCAGCCTGGGGGTTCCACATGCAGACATTCATATAGTGAGGGCACCCCCCCAGGGAGCGGCCAGCTGGAGATGCCGAGAGCTCAGGACTTCTCAGAGATGCAGTGGAAACCTCTGCGTTAGGTCTCCATCTGTCCCCGATGGTCAACTTGGCCTGAATTTGCAGACTGTGTGTGATAACAGGAGGAGCATAGTTTTAAATTATTTTCTCAATGATGTCAGTGGACACTGATTTGTTATTCTGAGAATGAAGGACATGCACATGAAAAGTTGAATCCCTGATTGCTCTGAAGTACTGGAAAATCCCTCATGAATATGAGCAGTGAGAAGTAATAAAAAGTTTAAACAACAACAAAAAGAAAAACCTCTGGGCCCATTTCATGCAAGAATTCACGCTACGGAGTATGAGTCTGACGCCTCTTAGGTTAGGAATGCTGATTAATTGAGGGGAGAAAATTCCTTCTGTAAAGACTGATTCTTTTATCCTGAATGGAGTTTATGCAATAATTCTTAAAAATTAAGAATCTGAGCTGGGTATGGTGGTATGTGCCGGTAGTCCCAGCACTCTGGGAGGCTGAGGCATAAGGCTAGCAAATTCAGATGCAGCCCGGGAAACCTAGCAACTTAACCAAGACCTTGTCTCAAAATAAAAAAATTTTTTTTCTTTCTTTCTTTCTTTTCTTTTCTTTTATTTTCTTTTCTTTTATTTTATTTTATTTTTTTAGATACCGGGGATCTAACTCACAATCTCGAGCTTGCCAGGCAGGCCCTTATGCCACTGAGCTAAATCCACAGCAAAAAAAATTTTTTAAACAATGGCTATTATTTGTTTTTTAGCTTTTTGAGACAGAGTCTCACTACATGGTGTAGGATGGCCTTGAACTCATGGCAGTCCTCCTTCCTCAGCCTCCCAAGTGCTGGAATTACATGCATGTACCACTGTGCCTGGCAGCTCAAAAAAAAAATTTTTTTTTGTTTTTTTTTTTGTTTTCTGGTATTGGGAATCAAACTCAGGACCTTGCACATGCCAGGCAAGCACTTATGCCACTGAGCTGTATCCTCAGCACTTAAATAAATTTTTTAAAAACATTTTTTAAAGGACTAAGGGTATCCCTGAATATAAAGGCCCCAAGTTCAATCCCCAATAACTCAATCAGTTAATTTAAATTTTAAAAAAGAATCTGTATCATTGAAGACAGTGAATACATTTCAAGGTACTTCATTCCCCAAAACAAAACAAAACAAAATCAGAACCTAACCTTCTATAATAAAGGGTGTGCTCAGTTATATCCATATCAAGAAAAAAATAGGTGACCAGACTGAAATACACCTGAATACTCACAATATAAATAAGGAATTACCTGACTCAGTTTCACAGTCGAAGTATTAGGTAAGGACTAAATTGTTTTTGCTACAGTTTTTTGAGATTGAAACTGCTTTACCCAGAGAGACCGTGGCTGATATAACAGCATCTGCCTCCCCCCGTGTTCCCAGTGTGGGACCTGGCAGTTCATGTCCAAGGCTCACACACAGTGATTTGTGTGTTTGTTTTTAAGGAAAATGAACAGGCAGAAAAGATCAACATCAGCCTGGCTTTCTTCTTGTATGACCTTCTGTCACTCATGGACCGTGGCTTTGTGTTTAACCTCATCAAACATTATTGCAACCAGGTGAGTGTTCCTGGGACCGGATTTTTGGGCTCCTTCACTCTGACTCGCTGCTCCCTGCCACGGAGTACTGTCTTGTTTCCTGGCACAACAGCAGGGTGAGCCCTGCACATACTATACTGGGCTTTCTTCTCAGCGGAACACTGTCCAGAGGCTTCTGGGGAAGGAGCCACCATCCAGAGGAGCAGGGAGCTCCCAGTGGAGGGGGACTGGAGAGGGTTGCATATCTCAGTGGTGCTCTGCACCAGGTTTTGAAGGCAAACTTAAGACTAAAAGGCCCTTTCTTATCAACAGGAAACCGCTGTCCACTGAGATTTTAGGAGACCTGCAAAGCAGTCAGGTGCTACAGTGCTAAAAATCTGCTGGTCTGAACTATTTTTCAAGTAATTGAATGTGCAGAAATTCAAATTTGGTGTGAGCTAAAGGGGTGGGTGTGAGTCTGCAGTGATAACAAGATTGTCCTTGAGTCATTTACGCCACACCCTTTCCTAGAGGCCACCCTGGTAAGGAGCAGGATAATAAAAGAGAACCCTAAGGACAAGACAGTGGTCCCCAAGATTCTCCATTCTGTGCATCTTGAGCATCTGCCCCTGTGGAGGGTCTTCTGTTCCCAGATCCCTTGGAACAGATCGCACAGGAAATCCTTCATTTCTCTCTGCCCTCCTTTCCGTTTAGGATTCCAGGTCACTGGGTGAATCTCAAATACAAGTTCATCTGTTTCCAAAACACTGGATGTTTGGAAAAGAGATCATGGAACATCCCTGCAGACCAGGGTCCACTGTGTACTGTGGGCAGTTTTCATTTCAAAAGGGAAATAAGCAAACCACCTGCTCTGCAAAATGCACATTTTAATTTTCTGTCACTGTCATTTTTTTTTCTTGCTTACTCTCTTTTCTTTTAAATTCTTTCCTTTCCTATTAACTGCCTACTCTCTTTTTCTTCCTCTTTCCTGCCTCCACTTCCAGAGACCCCAGACCAGGGCCCTAGAGACCTGAGTCCTACCCCAGTGGTGCTGTTCTCCTCTGTGCTGGGGGCATCAGCCTCCCAGACTGAGGTTTCCTCGTCTGCATAAAAACAAGGCTAGGTTAGATTTATCCAGGCTCTGACTCTCAGATGTGTGCTTTGTGTCTGCTGGTGACATTGAGGTTATTGCTTAACACCATTGAGGTACTCTGGTTTAAAGAAGTCACTGACCCCAGGCAGTGGTGACTTCATTTATGGGATTAACTTCATCCCTGAGGCAAGTGACATTCTTCTGAAGTCCTCTGATTTTATCATTCTGCATACCTGACTCAAATATACTGTCTCGCTTCTGCCATTTAAAGATTTAGCAGAAAAAAAAAAAAATCCACACAAAATAAAATACTTAGTGGTAATAGCTATAACCTTAGCCTTTGCTTGATAGTCCTTAACAACAGATCTACTTCTTCAGTCATTCTACATCTCTTTATGGTGTGCCACTAAGTTAAATTAACACCTGCCTCTAAGAGTACAGCTGCTGAGGCTGCACCATGGGTCCTGACCTTTGGGGAGGACGTTTGAGGAACTGTGCCCTGTTCCTCCTTTCTGTTCATCACTCAAACATCTTTTGAAATTTCTGTCTTTACTATCTCAAAGGGTTTGGGGAGATACCCACGGTGGGGCCTCCTTTCCCACAAATACCTTGTGCTGTCAGGTTCTGAGAGCCTCAGTCCAGCGACTCTCAGTGAGTGACCCTGAGAGAGAGACATGTGACCAAGTCCTCAGCAGTTCAACTTGCTGATGTTCCCAGCTGTTCAGAGTCAGCCAGCAGTGCTCTTGGAAAGGGACTGGGTCCAGCGGCTGTCTTTATGCAGGGGACATGTGTTTCACTTTGTATCCATGTTGGCATTTGTTTAAGTGGATTGATTTCTGTAAGCAAAATGCCCCACAACACAATGACTTCCGAAATGGCCGAAAATGTAAATTATACAGTTCAGAAACTGCTCTCAGAGTGAGTGCACAGCAGGACGGCTGTTTGCAAGGATGAGATGGGTTGGCCTCCTGTGCTGGGGCAGGAGGGTTTCTGATGAAATATTGGTGGAGGGAGGCCCACTGCCCATCACCATCCCCAACTTTGCCTAAAGGAGCTGCCCCTGGGCCTGGGTCCTCTCACTGTTCCTCCTAATCTTCTAGCCTGTCACCACTGTCAACCTTTCATTGCTTGTTTCAGGATTTGTTTTGTTTTTTAAGACAAGGTTTTACCAAGTCGCTAAGTTGCCTAGGCTGGTTTGAACTTGGGCACCTCCTGCCTCAGCCTTTCAGAGTACTGGGCTGTAGGCATGTGCCACAACAATTGGCTAGGGTTTATTTTTTTAAACAAAGATTTGCTCAAAAACCTCTTCTAGCTTTCTTCCTTCTCCTTCCTTCCTCTTCCACTTAGAGCAAACTCGTTGACCTTTTTGCAGGCTAGTATGTGCTTTCCTAACCAGTTCAATGCCTTCCTTTAAGGGAACTGGTTTGATAGCTTCCCAATGGGGTGTTGAAGTGGTCCAGTCATAATCCATTAGTTTTATGTGACCCTTTGTGAGGTCAGCAACTTTCATGTGGTTTCTCAGACACCATGGGAGATTTGTAAAATTAATTATATTACGTTACACTCAGGCTGTACCTCAGGCTGCTTTCCAGCCCAGGCTCCCTCTGGTATTACAGATTTGACAAAGTGGAGACCAGGGCAAGAATCTTCATTTTGAACACCCTAATCCTGTTAGGGTGGAATCATGAAAGAGAACAGGAATGAATGGAAACCGGTTGGGTCTCCCTGTAATGCTGAATTTGTC
This sequence comes from Dasyprocta punctata, assembly GCA_004363535.1. NCBI lineage: Eukaryota > Metazoa > Chordata > Mammalia > Rodentia > Dasyproctidae > Dasyprocta > Dasyprocta punctata. The sequence continues at coordinate 34,396 of RJWM01016484.1, forward strand.
ATCTGCTGCCCTATCCAATTAACTATTAAATCGACTCTTAATTTGCAGAGAAAGGATATTCTTATATCTGTCCACCTCAACTCTGCTTACCTTTTAACAAACACTTCTAATTTTTCTTCACAGCTGTCTGCCAAGCTCAGTAACATTCCGACGCTCATCTCCATGAGGCTGGAGTTCCTGAGAATCCTCTGTAGCCATGAGCATTACCTCAACCTGAACCTCTTCTTTATGAATGCTGATACGGCCCCAGCGTCTCCTTGTCCCTCCATATCATCCCAGGTAATCAGCTGGCCGAAGAATTTATTTCAGGCAATTTCATTTGATTACCTTAATTGTGTATTTGCTATAAATGTTAACCTTATTAATTCAAAGAAAAAGCAAGCTATTCAGATAAGATCAGTTGATCCAGATAGAACAAGTAGCCTATTCTGACGTTGTACTATCTTAACTAATAATTCATGGCTAAGTAACTTAGTTTCTTCCTGGCGTGGGGGAGTCCCTGATGAGGTCAAGTATGGCAAGGAAATCCATAATCACTATGGAAATTAAGAAACTCACAATAAGTACCAATCTTTCTTTGTCTGGAATTAATCAATTTTATATTATGCAAATACAGAATTCCAAAGTCAAGCAAGTTTTGGAACCCTTGGATTAGCCAGGTTTCTTTGTGGTAGGCAATCCACAAACTTTTAACACACACAGGATAGAAGAGAAGATGGGAGAAAGTGTATATGCTCAGTGGTTATTCCCGAAATGATTTGACTATGGAAACTTTTTCCCCTTAAATTTCTGAAGGGACTAGTGTCCTCTCGAAAAACCTTAAGGAAGTGCTATTTTAAAATCATGTTCTATGGTAGCAAACAAATCAGTAGCTCAGGGAAGAAAGCAGGATTTCTCAGTATCGAGAGCTATTTCTGTGCATATTCCTTGATACTAGCACAAGAGTGAAAACATCTTATTAATTAAAAAAATTAATAAAAAATAAGCTTGGAGCAGTGGTGCATCCCAGTGGCTCAGGAGACTGAGAGAAGAGGATTGAAAGTTCAAGGCTCACCTTGGACATGTAGAGAGACCCTGTCTCAAAGTAAAAAATAAGCTGGGTTTGGTGGCACACATCTGTAATCCCGGCATTCTGGGAATTTGAGGCAGAAGGATTGAAAGTTAAAGCCTAGCCTGGGCAACTTAGCAACTTGGCTAGACAGTGTCTCAAAATTTTACAAAAATAAGTAAACATAAGAAAGAACTGGTTCTGTACTCAGGATACTGAGGCAAGAGGATTGCCTCAAGTTCAAGGCCAGCTTGGACTCTGTAGGGAGACCCTGTCTCAAAAAGACCAAACAAAAAAAAAAAAGGACTGAGAGATCAGTTCAACCCCCAGTACCACCAGGGGAAAAAAAGAAGAAAAAACAATTAAGAAAAGAAAATAAAGAAAAGAAAAAGGCTAAGGCAAAAAAAGTCACTTGAACCCAAGACTTGAAGACCAACCTGAGAAATTGTGTGTCTGTGTGTCTGTGTGTGTGTCTGTGATGGCCTGATGCAGATGTTAGCTACATGACTATCTTAATGTGGCCTGGGATACATGAGAGTTACAAGCAAACGTTCCAAATGAGTAAACTTTCTGCAGTAGCCTACTCTTCAGACTGCTCTGGGACAACTGGCTCCCTTGTCCTCTCCCTGTGTCCCTCTTCTGACTGGTCCAGAGAGTTAGCAAACCCAAGGGCCAGGCTCACCAGCATGTGGAGGATGTATAGAGACACTTTTGGTGTTCTTAGTGATGTATGACATGCACCTCCAGAATGAGAATAGAGGACAGAAATTGCCTAGCATTGATTAATCTGACAGTTTCCTGCCTGACACCACTTCTGGTGCTAGGCCCCCCAAATTCAGGTGAAGTGTCAAGCCATCTGCAGAGGTCTTGCAACAGCCACAGGATCAGGTGTGCTTCTCATTTCCCTATCCATATTTTAGCAATATTTTAATCTTCAATTTTTACTTCAGGTGGGGAGGCAAGCATTATTTATTTTCAACAGACCCTGAGTGCTTTATTTTCATCTTTCCTAACTGGCAGTCCACCATCTGCAGGAACAGGAACTCCAAGTAACCACTCCGTCTTGGTTTCCTGGCCTGTGACATGGATGTTGGCAGGGCCTATCTCCTGGGTAATGTTCACAATGCCTGGTCAGAGGGAAGGCTTCACAGGTACTAGCCGTGGTCTTCTCATCCCAGTTTTTGGTACTCATAAAATTGTCACTTGCTTTTCTGTAGAACTCCAGCTCCTGCTCCAGCTTCCAGGACCACAAGATTGCCAGCATGTTCGATCTGACTCCGGAGTACCGCCAGCAACACTTCCTCACTGGCCTCCTCTTCACAGAACTGGCTGCTGCTCTGGATGCTGAAGGAGAAGGGTATGTTCGTCACACTTACAATGGAACACAAACAATTTTTAAGAAGGTACTTCATAATAAAGTTGGCAGTGTAACTTCTTGGGCTTAGCGAGATACCATAGGAAGGTAGGAAGGCCTAGAAGAGGAGTGGAACAAGAATGTAAATTTCCTTCAGTCAGTTACTTATTGCATGGAATTTGCTGAGGATGCTTTGAGCTCCCTAGGAACATAGCTATTTGAGGGGTGAGGGCTGCTGGGGGCCGAAGCCAGGGCCTTGCACGTGCTAAGCACATGCTCTGCTACTGAGCTGTCCCTGCAGCCCCAGTGAAGCCATTTTTAACATAAGCAAGAGCACTGGGAGGTGACAGCAAGTGCCACTTGGTTCATTGCTGACAAGGGAAGTAACTGCTGATGAGGCCAACAGGGATGCCATGGGTTCGGGGCTTTGAATCTTTCTCCGCTTTTACATCTGAAGACCCAGTTTCTAGCCCTGATGCCGGTGCGTGACTTTATTCCCTCTTCTCTGGACTCTTAAGTTCGAATTTTCTGAGTAGAATTTTCTGCTTTAATGTTTATTTCCACTGCAATAGAAAATGCCCGAACACATATGCTGATAAGGTGCTGAGAACACCAAGGAAATTGGCTTTCTATCCAAAAGTGCCTATTTTCTTAATTACCCTTTAATAACACTGCTTTCAGTGACTTCTGAAAGTAATCTTTTGTATTTACCTTTGTTGTAGGTTTTATTTTCCATTTCCTTTTGATTGGTAATAACCCTGACATCTGTTTTCAATTCCTTATACAATTGTTGTTCTGATGTTACTAGCAACAGGGCAGAGAATATTCACAGATCATCATGTAATCAGGTTTATAGTCAGGTAGATACATTCTTCAAACATGTGCAGTATCTTTTCCATCCCCCAGAGAGTAATTAATTAACTATGCCACTCCTTTATTTATTTATTTATTTATTTTTTTGCAACACCGGGGATCGAACTCACAACCTCGCGCCTGACAGACAGGTGCTTAAGCCACTGAGCCAAACTCCCAGCCCTTATGCCACTCCTTTGGCAACACAGTAATCCCTAAATGCTGAGTTGTCAGTTACTCTCCTGGAAAGTCACTAGAAATAGTGCCATGACTTTTTCATGTGGGTCAAAACCTCAGGAAAATTTCATCCTTTAACAAAACTTCTTATGGATCGATACCTCCTTTTGTTGCTAAGATGATTTATATACTCACCAACACCTGCCCACTTCTGGAGCAAAAGGCATTGGGCCATCTCAGCCTGCAACTCCTGTAAGGGGCTAGAGGTCCTTCCCAGGGGTCTCCCTGGAGCTGTCATGCCTGGGTACCCTCATACCCTCATACCCACAGATGTTCACACACCATGAAATCCAGTGCTTTTCAAGCATTTGGAAATTGTCTCACATCTTTGTGTTAAGCTAGGAAATTGCAGTGCCTTGTTTGAAATGCAGAACCACCAGGATTGCAGGCTCAGATGGTAGTCAGGACAAGAGCAGTTTCGGAAATGCAGTTTGCAGTTATCTCATTTTAGCCATGGTGTAAGAATCTGGGTCATTTGAAAAATTGGTTAATATTTCCTACCTAACTTGGATTCTGATGTAACATCTTTTTAGAAGTCAAAAAGTACATTTTAGGGCTGGGGATTTAGCTCTGTGGCACATGTGCCTGCCTGGCAAGTTGTGAGTTTGATCTCTGGTACCAAAAAAAAAAAGTACATTTAAAAAATTGAACATCTACAGGTACATTGCAGGTACTCTATTTGATGCTTTATTTTATTTATTTGTTACTGAAGTATAATGGATTGACAGAAAAGAACTGGTATTTGTATTTTTCTCTCTTTCTTTCTGTTGTGGTTGTGATACTGGGAATTGGGGCTTTGTACTGGACAGCATCCCCAGTACTTGCTTTTTTTCTTTATTTTTGTTTCTGAGACAGGTCTCACTAAGTTGCCCAGTCTGGGCTCAGACTTGTGATCCTCCTGTCTCACTCAGCCTCTCAGGGTGCTGGGATTACAGGGATCAACCACACACTTGGCCCAAATCTTAATTGTAAAGTGCAATTAAATTTTGGCTACACATACTCTTGGGTAGCCGCTAGCCACATCAAGATATAGAGTATTTCTAGCACCCCAGAATATTCCCAGTGGCCTCCCTCAGATAAGTGCCCTCCCCCATGCATACACGGTATCCATTGTTCTCACCTTTATCACCAGAGATTGGTATCATCTCTTGTTGAACATCATATTTTTTGCTGACTGTTGTGTCAGTATATTGCTTGTATGTGTTATTATTTCATTTTTTTTTCTTTCAGTTGTAGGTAGAATTCCTTTGTGTAAATATGCTGACAAATTAGAAAATCTAAAGTGGGAAAAGTTCTAAAAAACTACAAATGAGTATCATTTGTCTACTGTAAATAAACATTTAAAATCTTCCAGTTAAAAGTATTATTATTACTTTTTTTTTTTTTTTTGTACCAGGAATCAAACTTGGGACCTTGTCCTTGTGGGCAGGTGCTTATGCCACTGAGCTATATCCCTGGCCAAAGCCTATTATTTTAAAAAGTTTCTTTGAATATTATTGTACATAGTTTCTTTAAAGTATCAATACAATGTACTTTTTCATTCTGATTTACTGTTCTTTAGTAGGTAAGTGTGTGAATGTGATTTAATAGAATGTCAAAAGAATATACTCTGAGCTAGGAAAAGAGCAAACTAAATCTCAATCAAGCAGATAGCAGAAGACAATAAAGATTGCAGCTAAAATAAATTAAATAAAAGTTAGAAAAATAACAGAAAAAGCAACAAAACCAAAAATACGTTATTTGAAAAGATGAACAAAATTTACAAACCTTTGTGCAGATGGACCAAGCAAAAGCAAGAAGGCTCAAAATAGTACAATTGAGAGTACAGGAGGGGACATCACTGCAGACTTTACAGCAATAAAGAGAATTTAAAGGGTTATGAAAAACAATTATATGCCAACAAATTAGATAACCTAAATTAGTTGGATAAATTCCTAAAAAGACACAAATGACTAAAGCTTACTTCAAGAAGAAATAGAAAGTCTGAATAGATCTATAACAAGTAAACAGATTAAGTTAAAAATCAAAAAACTTTCCACAAAAGGAAGCTTAGGAGCACAGGTGTATACTGGTGAATTCTACCAAATATTTAAATAAGAATTAACTCCAATCTTTTAGATATTTTCCCAGAGAATAAAAAAAGAGAGAATACTTCCCAGTTAATTCTATAAGGTCAACATAACCATGATGCTAAGGCCAAAAATGTCACAAAAAAACCAGAAATCATTGACTGATGAACAGAGATGGAAAATTCTCAACAAAATACTAGCAAACTGAATCCAAGGTCGCATAAAAAGGAATACACTATGGCTAAGGATGATTTATCCCAGAAATGCAAGATAAATTTAACATTTGAAAATCAGTTGATCTAATATACCATATCAAAAAAAATAAAGGACAAAAAACACATAATCATCTCACTAGATGCAGAAGAAGTATTTGATAACATCTAATATCCATTTCTGATAAAACCATTCAATAAGCCCTTTGGAAATACAAGAACTTTTAACCTGAGTGAGGTACTCTATGAGAAAACCACACAGAATACCAGAAGCTAAGATGACATTGTTAGTGAAAGACAGTGATTTCCCTGTAAGGTCAGAAACAAGACAAAAATGCCTGCCTTTGCCACTTCCCAATCAATTTTGCAGTAGAAGTTCTATCCAGAGCATTTAGGTCGGAAAATGAGGAGAAAGTCATCTGTTTTGGAAAGAAAGAAGTAAACCTATCTCTTGTTACTGAGCATATGATCTGGCTTACGGAAAACACTAAAAACCAAAATTAATAAATGAGCTCAGCATGGTCACAGGGTACATCAATATACAAAAATCAACTATATTTCTATACACTTATGTGGAACATTCTGAAAGTGAAATTAAGAAAACAACTCCATTTGGAACAACATCAATAAAAATAAAGTACTTAGGAATAAGTGTAGCAAAGAACGTAAAAGTCTTGTACAGTGAAAATTATAAAATACTGTTGAAAGAAATAGAGATCTAAATAAAGACATGAATATTCATGGGTTAGAAAACTTAGTATTTTTAGGCCAACAGAAGTACTCAAAATGACCTGTGAATTCAATGCAGTCCCCCTCAAATACTCAGCTGACTGCTTTGCAGAAACTAACAAACTAAATCTAAGATTCATGTAGGAAGGCAAAGAACCTAATATAGTCAAAATAATCTCGGGGAAAGAATGAGGTTGGAACATTCTCACTTTCTAATTTCAAAATTTACCATAAAAAGCCGGGCGTGGTGGCGCACACCTTTAATCCCAGCACTCAGGAGGCTGAGGTAGGAGGAGCATTGTGAGTTTGAGGCCGGTTTGGGCTACAACACGAGTGCAAGGCCGGCCTGAGCTACATAGTGCAACCCTGCCTCAAAAAAATCAGGGCTGGGAGTTTGGCTCAGTGGCTTAAGCGCCTGCCCTGGCAGGCACGAGGTTGTGAGTTCAATCTCTGGTGCCGCCAAAAAAAAAAAAAAAAAAAAAATTTACCATAAAACAAAAGCACTCGCTGGGTGTGGTGGTGCATGCCTTTAATTCCAGCACTCAGGAGGCTGAGTTAGGCGGAGCGTTGTGAGTTTGAGGTCAGTTTGGACTACAACATGAGCACAAGGCCAGCTTGAGCTACGTAGTGTGATCCTGCCTCAAAAAAACAAGGACTGGGAGTTTGGCTCTGTGGCTTAAGCACCTACCTGGCAGGCACGAGGTTGTGGGTTTGATCCCCAGTGCTGCGAAAAAAGAATAAAAAAGCAAAAGCACTCAAGAGTGTGTGGTTCTTGAAATAAAGGCAGATATATAGAGCGTTAAAACGGAATTAGAAGTCTGGAAATAACCTTTCCACTTATAATCAATTGTTTTTTGACAAGGGTTCTAAATTAATTCAGATAAAGTACTGTGTTTTTTTAGTTTTTTTGTTTGTGGTATCAGGGATTGAACTCACAACCTTGCGCCTGCCAGGGGGACACTTAGGCCACTGAGCCAAACTCCCAGCCCTATTTTTTTTGAGGCATGTTCACACTATGTAGTTCAGGACAGGCTTAGTTCACGTTGTGGCCCAAGCCGGCCTCGAACTCACAACGCTCCACCTACCTCAGCCTCCTGAGTGCTGGGATTAAAGGTGTGTGCCACCACGCCCGGCTCTAAAAATACTGTTTTTAATAAATGTTTCTAGGACAACTAAATGTCTACACTCAAAAGAATTAAGTTAGACTCCTGTTTCACACTGTATATAAAAATTAACTCCAGTAGATCAAAAACCTAAATGTAAGAGCTAAAACTATAGAATATAGTACTTAGATGAAATCATAGTGCTGATCTTTATGAACTTGCATCTTGCAGTGTGTTCTTAAATCTGATAAGAGTATGAGCAACCAAAGGGGAAAAAAAAGTGAATTAGACTTCATTAAAATTAAAACTTTGTGATTCATAGGAGACAATCAAGAAAATGAAAAGATAACCCACAGAATAGGAAAAAATATTTGCATATCATGGACCTAATAAGAGACTTATAGCTCAAATGCATATTGTAAAAGTTGTACGACTTAATAATAAATGGAAAAATGACTCAATTTTTAAAGAACAGAATAAACATTTTTTTCAAAGAAGATATTACCATAAGCAATGAAAAAGATGTCATATCACTAGGTATCAGACAAATGCATATCAAAACCACAATTAAATGTTACTTCATATTCACCAGCATGGATGTAATTTTAAAAAATGATAAGACAGAATGCTGGGGGTACAGCTCAATGGTAGAGTACTTACCTAGCATGTGCTGGGACCTACGCTGAATTCCCAGACTGTGAAGAAAAAGGAGGAGGAACAGAAGAAACAGATAATAATGTTGACAGGAAGAGTGTGGAAACTTCAGACACTACTGGCAGGAATATAAAATGGTGCAGCCATTGTTAAAAATGATTTGTTGGTTCCTCTAAAGATAAACATAAGCACTACTCTAAAATCTAGCAGTTTCACTCTGAGGTAAAATTTACAGTGTCACAAAAATTTGTGCATGAATATTCATAGCAGCATTCATAATTTGTAGTAGCTCCAAGTGGAAACGATCCAAATGTCCATTAATTGATGGATGAATAAATAAAATGAGGTATATCTACACAACTGACTTATTTAGTAACAAAGAAATGAAGTACTCATGCTACCAGATCCAGGATTAGAACACAGCCCTTCTCTTTCACAGTTTGACTTCATTGTTTAGGAGCATTTTGGTCACTCCCTTCACCGTAACCTCTAGATTTCTATGTTGTGCCAACAGAATCAGCAAGGTGCAAAGGAAGGCTGTTAGTGCCATCCACAGCCTGCTCAGTTCTCATGACCTGGACCCAAGATGTGTCAAACCAGAGGTGAAGGTCAAAATCGCTGCACTTTACCTGCCTTTGGTTGGCATCATTTTAGATGCTTTGCCACAGCTCTATGACTTCACAGGTAAGACACCCTTCTGCCCCTTCCTCTACTGATAGTGGCCCCTGCCCAAATGCCCACCAGAGTGAGGCCCTGGTCATTAATTCTAGTGCTAATATACTTACATAAGTAGTATTGCTTCAGAACAGTAGTCTTCAAACTTTTTAAAATGCTGAGTATGTTTGTTTGTTCATTCATTCATTGATCGGAGTATATACTGAACTGTATGAACTATACACCTGTACAACTTGGAGGATGAAATATAGCAACAGAATTACTCCTCTTAGAGATCACTGCTCTAACTCCTTGAAATAAGTGTTCCTTTGCTTTTCTTTTATGAATGTTTAAACAAAGTCTCAAATGAATATTTATTTGCAGTCTCAAATAAAATCAAATAATTCTTTCGTTTCATGCCAAACAACAACAAAATCATATCTTTCAGTATGAGGAAACTCTGCCACAGTAGAGAAATTTTGCCTTTAGCACCAAGAAATGAATCCTGAGGTTAGTATCTTTTACCTAGTAGTAAGGGGAAAGGATAAATTTTCTCAAGGGGTTTGTACACTTCCCAAGTCTATGTATTATGGTGTGGATTAGAGAATGCCGATAAGGGAAGAACTACACACACACACACACACACACACACCCTGATCACTTCAAAGTGGTTCATGCTTTTTCTACAACTCAAGGAAAATTCATGGAGATGGCCATGGTTTTCTCTTGACGATGGAAGATGCTGGGGTGAGGAGTATGCTTACCTGAGTCCCGTTATCCGCACGGACAATTATCCTCAGGATCGTGGAACCATCCAGGTTTCCCTACTCCCTCCAAATGCAGTGTCATGATTGACTAAATTATTTCTAAAATCATTACCATGACGATTATTTAGATCATAGAAATGGGACCAGTTCCATATGGCCTTCAATTCATGCAGATTGTATGGTGAAAGACGAGCATTCCTAAAAAAGTAATCTGCTCCTTTGTTCAAAAAAAGAAAAAATTAGTTTTCCCTGCCAAAGGGAAAGCTAAAAAGAGAAAAGACTGAGAGTCAGGGCCAGGGTTTGTGAAGTTCTGTGGAGCCACAGAGCAAGAGAATTACAGAAACAAGCTTGGCACACCAGGCAGAGCAAGCGGCCCGAGGTGCTGAGCCGCTTCTCCTGGTAGCACCTGCCTGGAAGGCATCTGCGGACAGAGGCGCCTCAGGGTATAAGGAGCAATGCAGAGCACAGCCGGTTTCAAGCCGCCTTGCTGGAGCCTCTCCAGAATGCTTCATGTGAAGAGCTCTGACTTATCTGTTCCCAAACAGGGAAGCACTCGAGCACACATCCTCCCAAGCTTCTTGTTGATTAGAATTCTCCAAATCAGTCACTTGCAATCAGAACTTTTCAACACTTGTTCTTGGAGCCTGTTTTTTTGTTTTGTTTTGTTTTGTCTTGTTTTGTTTTTTTGTGGCACCGGAGATCGAACTCACAACCTCGCACCTGCCAGGGTAGGCACTTAAGCCACTGAGCCAAACTCCTACCTGCCAGGGTAGGCACTTAAGCCACTGAGCCAAACTCCCAGCACTGGTTTTTTGAGGCAGGGTAGCACTACGTAGCTCAGGCTGGCCTTGTGCTCACATTGTAGCCCAAGCCAGCCTCGAACTCACAACGCTCCTCCTACCTCAGCCTCCCAAGTGCTGGGATTAAAGGAGTGCGCCACCACATCTGGCTGCTTGGAGCCTTTTTAGACTTCATTGCTTGTGCTTTGAACTTTATGGTCAGGGTGACAAAGACATTTTGTAGTGATGACAAAAAGGAAAATAGGGGACAGTAATCCACAAGTATAGATAATATAGCATATCTCTTACATATAGAATCTTTGTGTTGATAAACACAGAATATAGTCTTTCAAATAAAAACATCTAAACTCAGGTATCAACCCCATATATTCCTATATGGGACCACTGACAACTTTAGTTTTTTTATTGTCTTCCCTTCCTCTTTCCTAGGTAAATTGTAAAACCATGGTAGCAGTGCTTACCTCTTAGGGTTAAAATAAGGATGAAACCACAGAACTTCCATAAAAACATTTTG